>PVLA01004660.1:0-169418 GCA_004027455.1 Hydrochoerus hydrochaeris | reverse complement strand
AACTATGAGTTCAACAGCATAATAGAGAATAAATAATAATCAATGAATTTTAAGCACAATAGAAATTTCACAATATGATAAACAGAAAAACAGATTGGGAAAATATGAGCAAAGCCTCAGGAACCCAGAGATATACAACAAAAGATCCAACTTTTATGTCATTGGAGTCCAAGAAGAAAGGGAGGAAAATGATGGGACTGGAAAAATACTGTTTCTTTTCTTACCTTTAATAAAAAGAGAACAAATAATTATCATTGAAAACTCTTCAAACGTGAAGCAAAAATCAAGCAAGAAAGCCGGGCATGGTGGCTCACACCTGTAATCCCAGCACTCAAGAGGCTGAGGCAGGAGGATCATTGTGAGTTTGAGACCAGCCTGGGCTACAAAGTGAGCTCAAGACCAGCTTGAACTGCATAGCAAGACCCTGTCTCAAAAAGAAAAAAAAAAATATCAAGCAAGAAAATCATAAACCTATAGATTCAAGATACTGAAAAAATATCCCAGAGAAAAGTAAGTACAGTTACACAAAGACACTAAATACCTGTCATTCTCAACTTAAAGGAGAGTTTCAACTTGACTTATGTTTCAGAGGTTTCAGTCCATGGTAGTCTGGCACAAACATCATAGAAAGCCATGATGGGGGGGGTGTGTTCAATTTAGGGTGGCAGGAGAATAAAGCAAGCTGGAAAAAGCCACAGGTCAGATGCAGTCCAAAGGTCTGAGACCTACTTCCTCTAAATAGGCCATATTTCTTTTTTCTTTTTTTAACAAATTTTTTATTTTAAAAACAAAAACAGAATAAAAACGACGATACAGAATTTCAAAACAAAATAACAGGAGATTAATACAGGTTAATGCATTGTGTATTGATATCATCAAACTAGTTATTCAGATTACAAGATATAGGCACAGAAAAAATGATCAAGCAATAGAACAATGAAAGCACAAACTATTCTTCTTGATAAACGAACAGATTAGTAGTATAGTTATCTATCACATGTATAAATTTCCTAGTAGTCCATTTGGCTGTGAACTCATCAGTGGCTTAGCCCATTAATTCAATTAGTGCCCTCAGAATCCAATCACCTCTCCAGGAGCCTGTTTTGAAAACTAAAGGCAAAAAAAAAAAGACAATATTGAAAGCCATGAAAGAATAACAAGGCCACATTCATATGAAAGAAAATTTTCAAATGACAGTGTATTTCTCATCAGAAATCATAAAGGCCAGAGCAGTGGCATGATATTTTTTCAAATGCTTAAAGAAAAGGGCTGTCAACCCAGAATCCCATATTCAGTGCAAATGCCTTTCAGGAATAAAGAAAATAAGACATTCTCAGATGCAAGAAAATTAACACATGTTCATCACAGAAATTCTACCATCGCAGGATAGCTAAGGAAGTCCTATAAACAAAAAATAAATGATTAAAGAAAGAATACTTTGACATCAGGAAGGAAGTATATGGAAAAGTATGGATAAATAAAATGGACTTTGCACCAAGTTTTTTAACCTCTGATTGAAGAAAATACTGCAAAACTGCCTGATGTGGATGCCTGATGCCTAATATAGGAAAATTATATTATAAATGATGAAAGGCTAAGAAATGTAAAGGAAGATAAAGTTATACAGTTCACTTGAACTGGCAAAATTATGACACCAATAAACAGTGATGCATTATTCATGTGTAATATAAAACCTATAACAACCACTGAAACAGTTTAAAGATATAACACTCAAAAAGCTAAAGAAAAGTCAAAGCAAATTCTAAAGTTCAAGAAACCTACAAAAGGATAGGATATAAGCAAAATAATAAAAAAATGGCAACTTAACTTTAAAAGATTAATAATTACATCAAATATAAGTGGCTTGAATATATCAATTTATAAGAAAACCAATGTTAACAGAAAATAAGAATAAAGTTAAAAGAATCATCCTACCTAATATTGTTTTACTGTACAGCTAAAAGACAGCATGGTATTAATAGTGGAACAGACACATAAGTCAAGGGATTCAGTGAGAGAAAATGAAACATTCATAAATTTAAGTTATTTTTGACAGAAATATAAAAATAATTCAAAGGAGGAAAGGTATTCTTTTCAGTAAATAGTACTGGAGAAATTAGACTTCCATAAACAAAAAACTGATACTCAATCTAATCCTCACACCTCACTCAAAATTATCTCAAGTTTGGCCAGGCCTGATGGTGCATGCCAGTAATCTCACCCCTCTGGAGGCCAAGATGGCAGGGTCACCAAAAGTCTGAGACCAACCTGGGCTGCTTACTGAGTTTAAGGCCAGCCTGAAATATGTAGAGAAGCTCTGTCTTATGTCTCACTGCCACCCCAAAATGAACTCAAATGAAATTAATATAAAATTCAAAAGTATATAATATTTACAAATAAGTCTTGAGTGTCATGGGTAGGCCAAAATTCTTATAATGGACACAAAAAGCATAATCTGTAAAATGGAACAAATGATAAAGTGGATCATGTTAAAACAATTCACTTTTGTTTCACAAAAGTCTCCATTAAGAAGAGCACAGAACAAGCTCAAACTGGGAAAACATTTGTGAACTACATATATAACAAAGGCCTATGATCCAGAATATATGAAAACTGTCACAACTCAACAATACAAACAAGCCCATGAAAGAATGTCAAACATCATTAGTCATCAGAGAAATGGAAATTAATACCATGAAGTGATGAGAATTGCACACCTAACAGAAGAGCTAAAACAAAAATATAATAGCAACACCAAATGTTAATGAAAATGCAGATACTGAATCACTCATATATCACTGTGGGAATGTAAAATGGAATAACCGTTCTAAGAAAGTTTAACTTTAAAAAAAAAACTAAATATGCAACTACACTATGACCTAACAATTGTTCATTTAATTATTTATCTTTAAAAACTAACAGACTTGTATGCATACAAAAATCTGTTTGCCAGTGTTCATGTTCACAAATGTTTCAGTGCTGACATTTGCAATCTTCCAAAAACTAAGAGGCTCTGTTATAGTTTATATCTCCATGTCCTCCAAAGCCTCATTCGCTCACTGGTGGAGCTTTGGGGAGGGCATTTGATCATGAGGGCAGGGTATTCATCACCTGGTCCACTGATGAGTTTATAGCTAAATGTGTTACTGGGAGGTGAAGCCTGGTTGGAGAAGTGGGTCACTGGGGGTGTGGCCTGGATGGGTCTATCTCCCTCCTTCCTCTCTTAATCTCTCTCCCTCTTTCTGCTTTCTACTGACATAGCATGAGCTGTTTCTACTTTTCCATGCCCCTTTACCATGCCACTTTGACTTGGAGCCAGCCAGCGATCGCCTGGCACCTCTACAAACTGAGCCAAAATAAACCTTTTCCCCTTTAAATGATGGATATTGGATATTGTGTCTTAGTGACAAGGAAGTAACTAAAACAGGCTCAAACAATAGAAATATATTGTCTCATTGTGTTGAAGACTGGAAGAGCACGCTAAAGATTTTGGCAGATTGCTGCCTTCCTTGGGTTGCAGGACGAAACTTGTCCCATAACTCTCTCCTAACTTTGGGTGGTTTTCTGCCAAACCTTGACACTCCTTGGCTTGTAGAAGCATCACCCAAGTTTCTGACTTCTTTTCCACATAATGCCTCTGTGTGCAAATCTGTCTTTAAATTTGCCCCTTTTATGAGGCCACCAATCATATTGGATTGGGGTCCATCGTAATGACTTTGGTTAGCTTGTAAAGATCTTACCTCCAGGTAAGGTAACATTTGCAGATCCTGGGGGTTCAGAACTCCACATGTGAACTATAGGAAAACGCAATTTAATCCATAAGAAAAATCACCTTTATTTATAATTCCTCATACCTGGAAACAACCCAGATGTTTTGCATGGATGGATGTCTAAACAAATAATGGTTCATATGTATCACAGAATATCACCCAGTAATGAAAAGGCTAGTGAAAAATGCAGCAATCTCAATGGATCACCAGGAAATTATGCTGAGTGTGAGAAGTCAATCTCAGAAGAATATAGACTGTTACATTCTTGACAAGACATAACTCTAGACTAGTGATTGCCCGAGAGTATGGAGAGGGAGGATGAGTGGGGAAGTGGGTATGAAGTGGGTAAGGCCAAAGAGCAGCAGAGAGTTTCCATGTCTTGGTGAAACATTCTATATCTTGATGATGTCAAAGTTAATAGCCTGATTGTAATATACTCCAGTTATACAAGTTGTTACCACAGACAGAAACTATATAAAGGGTACACAGTAGCTCACTACATTACTTCTTCCAAATATATATCTATTTAAAATTATCTCAAGATAAAAAGTTAACAACCAAAAAAATGCTAACATGAAGGTTGATGCTGTTGTTTCAGATTCAATAGTCACCTAGGATAAAAGTAGAAAACTGGGAACATTTGGACTACAAAAGTAATGGTAATGTACACATAAGCTAGATAACATTCAGGATCACCCTGCCCCTTGCAGTGTAGACTAGAATGAGTCAAATAGATCTTCACTCCCTCCCATGTCCCTTGCAATGTCCTGTGAAAATTCAGCCCCCTCCAGTTTTCTGCTCGCTCCTGGAGGCAGGAGCAGAGAGTGTTTACAGGCCCCTGACACTTCTGTTTCTGAAGTTCTGCTTTCATTGCATCAGATTAATTAATGGATCACCTACCAGTTCTAGCACATCCAGTGCCACCGAAGCCCCTCCTAATCCCCAACACTCCATGAGATAGGTGTGTGCACAACAGTTTTTCACTGACGATCAAAGAAGGGTGACAGGGGAGCGCTTCAGCACACCGGTAAAAATGTGTTCAAATTGAACGTTACAGCTCTTCATTCTAGATAGCACTTGTGAGACAAGAGTTTAGGGTGTGGCAAAATTGGCTGGAGGTGTGGGTGTGAGCTGTTAATTACAAAATCTCAGGATGTATGCTCAGTTCCCAAAGCCCTGCACACGGACTTCTCACGAGAACCTGAGCTGGTTTGCCGTAAGATGACCCAGATTTGACTTCAGCCTGGGGAGTGGGTGATACAAAAAAACCCACCCACATGGAGTTTTCCACTGTGCTCTCTCTTGCACAGCGGCTGCTCTCCTGCTGTAAGGTGTAACTCTTGTCCTATGTTTACTCTGCCCAAACTCACTCTGCAGAGCTTGTTACTTTTCCTGCCTTTAAAACATTGCTAGCTTTTGCATTTTCCTCCACTAATTCTTTGCTCAGGACAAAAATAACCTAGAAACCATCTATGGATGGAGACTCCAGCACCCCCAAATCCACAACCAATTTTCCCACAACCAGGTATTGTCGCTGTCCGGTTTTCCGAGGTCTTCATCCTTGTGCTGTCTTTTAATTACTCGTGCTTTCCTATGACATCCTCGCATTTCTCCCCACACCGCCAAATTCAAGGTCATGATTCATTCAAAGATGCCTAACCTTCTTTTGTGTCTTGGTTCCTGGTAGCCCATGTCCTCCTAGCCCATCTTTTCCAGTAAGAAGTAATCAATTATCTTGATCTTTGGCTTTTATGAATCATTTCTGATATTTGCCTCTTTAAAACTGGTCACGTTTAGGAATATGATCTCAACACTCATTACACGAAAAAGTAATACTAATAAGGAAGGATAATTTTAACAATCATTTTTCCACCTTTCTTATTAACCATACCCTAGCACTGCCTGAGCAGTAATATGCCAAATCTCCCAGGATCAATCATGGTGGTTTTATGGGCTGATCTGTGTCTTCTCCTTCCCCTGAGAAGTCAGAGTTCAAGTCCTAACTCCTATTACCTCCAAATGTGACTATATTTGGAGATAGAATCTTTAAAAGGTAATCAAGTTAAAATGAAGTCATTAGGGTGGCTCTTATCCAATATGAGCAATATCCTTATACAAGATTAGAACACAAATACACATAAGAGAAAGATCATGTGAAGAAACGGGGAGAAGATGGCCTTGACAATCAATGAGAGGTCTCAGAGGAAGCATACCTCAATTCCATTTGGTCTTACACTTGTAGAATTCAGAATCACAGGAAAAGAAATTTGTGTTGTTAGTCATCCTGTTCCTGGTCCTTTGTTTTGGCAGTCCTAGCAAAGTAATATAATGGGTCTAGTTAATCAATGAAGCTTGATAATTTTTTGCACATGAGCAATTATGGAAAATGAGATTGATAGAAAGTTTTTGCAGTCTCTAAAAGTCTCTTCTGTTTTCATTTAGGTATTATTCTGTGAAATGTGCTGTCTGGAATTGCAACAGTCCTTTTGACATCGTAAAGGAAAGAAAAGGGAAATTCCGGGGACACTGATCTTTTCCTTTGACATTGATGAGTTACTGATCCAATTCCAGAACTGCCAATGTTTGAGCATCTTGTTTGGTTAAGTTTTATTAATGAATCTCAGTTGTTTGCATTGGTTCTGACAGGTGCTCTCTTACTTGCAGCCAAGACCATTGAAAAAGTCACAGCTCTGAGCATGACATACACCACTGTCACAGGAAGCCAGCCCACTTGGTCTAGATTGAGAAAGAGTCATAAGAGGTAATATTGGTCCAGCAAGTCCAAGAACAAATTTCAGTACAGCAAAAAAGTAAAAAGTAATGGTACACACAAGGAACACAAGGAGAAGTACTATTAGATGACTTCTCAAGCCATCTCACCCAGAATATTTTCTTCCCATATTTTGGCATTAATTTCTTCATGCGAGAAACATTTATGAGCACCATTGATGTACCTGCATCCGGTGCCATTTCCACCAAAAGAGAAATTGAGTCTTAAACCTGGATGCAGCTCCAGACTGTTTATTGTGTATACGAAGTCTAAATATTTTAACAAGACTCATTTGACTGATAAGCAGAATCCAACTAAAGGAAGGCAAATCCTGGCCTGTTGCCTCTGGCTACAAGAAAAGCCATACATTATCTTCTTTTTTATACATAATACAGAGTCCTCAGTCTTTGATAGCAGATGTTACCTGAAGAAGTAACATCAGATCTCACAGTCAGCTCATACCAGCAGCAGGATTGTGCTTCTAAGTCCTTACTCCAGAGAGCACCCACTGGCACCGAGTGCTTCCTGGAGCATAATCACAGCACATAAAATCATACTGGTGCCACCAAGACACTGCCCTCTGCCTTCTCCCTTGATCCTTGTTGCTCCTAGGTGGAAGAGCGGGGACAAAAGCAAATACAATTGGTGGCAAGTAAAATCGTCTGCCTGAACCACATGATTCATAACTGGAGTGAAGAGGGACAAGGAAAATAAGCCTTGGGGGTGGTTTTGATCTTTTTATATTTTTGTTTTTGCAGAGAAAGCCAAGCAATCACTTTTTTTTCTTCCAGGTGCCCAATAACTGAAAAGCCACTTTTGAGGGCAGCAGCATCACCATCTAGGTATTGTTGTTGCCTGACTGAAGAGTGGGTAGGGACTGGCAGACAGACTGTGTTTTAATTGGCCTCCTTTTGGAACTGAAGCAGCCAAACGTTTGCGGGATGCTTACTGCAGCCAGTTTCAGAGTAATAAAAGTGCATCTTTGATACACAGAGTTTATGTTCTTCATAAAAATGCTAATTGCAATCTTTGCTGAAAGGAGTGGCAAGAATGCTTTCCCCTTAGGCTCTTTAATGTGAATACAGTGGTTCTGTGCAGATGACCTTGTGTTCATTAGAGAGGGACAAAGCTTAAGTCCTCCCCACAGAATTCCAACTCCTGCTCTGAGGATTCCACCACTGCAAGCCGGAGAGCAAACCCTTTTCATGGAAAACTGGAAAGCAATGTATTTTTTTTCTTTCAAAAAACTCTCAATACAAATGCACAGGGAGAGCTTACAATGTTTTTTTCCTTCAGTGGGCATGTTTTTCCAAGGTCAGTTTGGAGGTTCTTCCTCTTTGGCTGAGAAAAACTAGAGCCCCGGTAACTAACTGCGTTCACAGCCGTGTCTGTGGCTTGGAAGACTTCCCCACCTACAGATGCTACAAGAAGCTGCTGATGTTTTTCCAGGGCCCCACTGTTTGCTTCTTTCACTCCAGAGAAGGAAGACAGGGTGATGAGTGAAGTTTTATTCATCCTGCGGGATGACTTATTCAGCAAGAGTTTCCGACCCTGAATTCTAGTCCTTATTTGCTCTATTCATCCCCCCCCCACCGCTACATCTTCACCCCCTTTGAGTTTTTGGTCCTCAGGCAGGTTTCCATTCACTCTGTCCTGTCATCCTTTCCCTCAAATCTCAAACTATAAAAAGACCTTATTTTTAAATTAAGCTTCTCACAATTGCATTCAATTTACTCTGGGAACTTGTTTAAAGGGCTGGGGCTTTGAAACATGATCAACAAAATAATCAGTTCTGGATTATATTAAATAGCATCCTTGCAGGCTGTGCCAAGGCTTAAGAGGAAAAACAACTCCTTTCAATCCCTCTCTCCATGAATAAGACTCTGTGTCTCAGAGCTTTTTATTGAATATTTCCCGAAATGATGTCTGTCTTTCCAGTGGGGAGAATTCCCCATCTTTCTTATAACTCAAGCCCGGCTGCAGCCAGGTGATATTCAACACAGTTTAGGGCTCGTCACTGATGCTGAAGGGTATCTGTGCAGTCATTCAATGAATTCTCTGGAATACTGATTTAAAGAAAAAAAGGTGAGCGAGAAAGCGATAAATATGAAAGAATCAAAATGCAGCAGACTAACTGGACAAAATATTACACTACTAATCAATTTTCACTGGAGTCATGCAAGTCCAGAATGAATATCAGAATTTACATTTATAACTCTTGATTTCTAACATCCATATCATCTCTTCTAATTTACTATAACGTGTATCAATGCAATTCTTTAAACATTGTCTTTCCATCTGCAAAAGTAACCAACAGGACAAAGAAGTAGATAAGAATAATACCAAAGTAATATCACTGAACAGCTTTGGAATGCACTGTGCTTTCATGCTGGGTCACATAGTAAATGTTCCAATGGAAACTGTTTTTTCAGCAGGTTCTCATTTCAGCATAGTCCAGGAATGCCCAAGGGACACAGGTTAATTGTATCTTCTGTGGATGGCAGCTGAAAAAAGACAGTCTTTACCCCAGGTAAAAGCAACAAGGACCCTACAGATCAGTCAAACCATATATCAGGGAAAGTGGTGAATTCACCTCAATGAAGATTTGCTAGTCACTGAGTGGTGTCGAGAATAAGATCACAAAACCAAAAGTTCAAAACCAGATGAACCAGTATCAATTATTATGCTGTTCTCTTAGAGGTAAGAAGAGAGCACTTACCTACTGAGTAGGATGTGGGGACAAAGAATAAGCCAAAAAGGATGTTTCTTAAAAGGATCCATCAAGAATGGAGAAGTCTACCTGGAAGTATTGACATTTAACTAATCAGGGTGTCTCTTCAATGAGCCAGGTGAAGAATGGGTAGCTATAGTGAGGTCAAAGGAGAACCCACTTCAGAAAGAGTGTGAGGAAGTATCACACTATATGAATGACGAATGGTGAATGAATGAATGAATGAATGAATACAGTGCACATCCTCCAATGACAGGAGTACATTCTGAGAAATGCATCAGTGGCTGATTTCATCATCGTATGAACATCACAGAGCATACTCTCACAAACTAAGGTGACAAGGATGTCATTAGCTGATATACTATTATGAAGTCCTGGTTATATATGCAGCCCATGATGGGCCAAAATGCCATTATGTGTGCTGCATGACTGAAAATAGACAGTGTAAAATGAGCAGATAGTATTGAGTGACATGAAAGGGATTTGAGAAGTAAAGTGACATAATCAGATAAGTGAATATTGGAAGACCTGAAACTGAAAGGACCAGAGGAAAACATGGGGTAAACACTTCAAGATACATTCCGTCAATGACTTTCTGAATAGAACTCCAATAGTTCAGAAAATAATAGCAGAATCTTTAAATGAGATGGTCAAATTAAAAAGTTTCTGCACAATAAAAGAAAGAATTAACAGAATGAAAAGGTATCTTACAGAATGGAGGGAAAAAATCTTTGCCAGTTACTCCTTCCATAGAGGGAGGAGTAATACCTAGAATATATTTTTAAAAACTCAAAAAACAATATCATCAAAATAATAGTAAAGTAAAATAATAGTAAAGTAAACACACAAATGAATTGAATACTTCTCAAAGAAGTACATGTGGTCAATAATTATATGCAAAAATGTTCAACATCTTCAGGTAGCAGGAAAATGCAAACCAAAACTATATTGAGAATCCATTTCCCTCCAGTCAGAATGGCTGTCATTGAGGATACAAAAACTAACACACTAAAGGCTGACAAGAAGGTGGAGGAAAGGGACATTGATGGGGACGTCAGTTAGTGCTGCCACTATGAAAATTAGTCTGGAGCTTTCTCAACCACTAAAAATAGAGCTCTTATATGATCCACCTCTACCAGTCCTCAGTAAAAAATTGTAGAAGGTAAAGTCTGCATACTATAGCGATGTCTCCAAAATGCCCATGTTTGTCATGGCAAAGTTTATTAAAGCCAAGTTATGCAACCAGCCTAGATCCATTAATGGACACAAGTATAATGGAAACATGGCATATTTACACCATGGAGAATTATTTAGCAATAAGGAACGAAATCATACCATTTGCAGAACAATGGATGGAACAAGAAATCATTATGGTAGAAAATTAAGCTAGACAGAAAAGCATGTTTTCTCTCACTTGTGGAATCTAGAAGAAAAAGACATAAAAGTCAAAGGGAGATGACTAGAGAAAAAAAAGAGGACCAGGGGAAGAAGGGATAGAAGAAAGAGGAATGGAGGATGGATATGATCAAAGTATGTTGTATTCATGTATAAAAATGTCACAGTGAAACCAAATGTCCTGTATAATTAATATGCACTACAAATAGTAATAAAAATGGATATGGAAACATCATGATACAGGACCTTAGGAGAATCAGAAGACAGAGGGAATTGTGATTTCCCCTCCCTTCTTAATTTACTGTCACACAAAAACCATTATTTTATCATTGATTTTATTTTTATTTTTATTTTAAAGAGAAAAAATAATGACACATAGTTTCAAAACAAGCTAATAGGAGATTAACCATGTTAATATATTGCATATTGTTATCTTCAAAGTAGTTGCTCAGATTATCAGATACAGGCATGAAAACTTGATAAAACAATATAAGCATAAACCTTTCTTTTCAATGAACTAATAGAAATTAGTAGCATAATTGCCTTAGCTAATATACTGGGATGGAGGAAAGGAGAAAAGAAGGAGAGGGGGAGGAAATATCATTGATTTTTTTGGATGCACATCTTGCAGGTGTGTACCTACCAAATCGGAAATAGCCAATCAACAAATGTTGCATGACTAAGCATACGGATGAATGAATGTAAAAAAGCTTCAAGTATTGAAAGCAGGGACAGAAACCGATATGCCCTTGCAAGCTGTCACATGGAATTAAAATCAATAGCGCTAGACAAAAAATTAGATTTGGGGCGAGGTAGGGGCAGGTAAAGATAGCAGACGTAGTAATTCTGTGTCTGGGAAGTGATGCAGGTTGAATGGGAACACAGGTAAGTTCTGGTACAGAAGGAGATGGGGTTGGCTTCTGTCCTGTTGAGTTAGGATCATGATGTCGACTTGTTTAAAAGACCCAGAAGAGCTAAGAATACAGACCTGGAGCTGAGACAAGAGAGCAAAGTTAAAGAGAGGGAGGCTTACGCCGTACCTGTAGAGAGGTGTCGGTTAAAGCTAAGGGCAAGGATGGACTTGTTCAGAAGAGAGGGCAAAGAAGAGAAAGCAAACTAAGACAGCGCCCCAGGGAGGAAAGCAAGATGAGCCGGTGTCTGAAGTTTGGGAACGGAGTCCTGATCTCCTGGTTTACTTATCTGATCTCTTACACATCCAGTTGATCAAAACACACCCTAAACCCTTGCCCTCCCTAAGAGTTGAGGTCTTTAAATGCACTCCACAGGCCAGGCATTAAGATCATCGCCAGTGCTTGCATCAGCTGTCAACAGCGACAGAGTGGCTTGGAGAAGTGGTCTCCAGGCTCTAGGTTGCAAATGTACTTTTCCCGGCTGAGGCTGTTTAGTTTCTGGTGATGTTATTAAAATGAAAGGATTGCTTGAATGAGCTGGGAGGGAACCCACTTAGCCAAATTGTTCGCAAAAGAAATAAAACTCATCAAGACTCTGCTCTGCGCGGATCCACCAATACAGGGTGCTGCCATTGCGAGAACCTTCTCATATAAATATTTACAAGGAGGGTAAAAAAGGAAAGTGGTTTGGGGAACCACCAGATGGAATAATACAAGAACACACACTTGAACACAGTCAAAATAGGTCTCACCAACAACAGGGAGCCCTCTCAAGATTCTCCCACTACCTGGGGAGGTAGGAGAAGATGGAATTCAAAAACAAGAAGGCTTCTGGCAGAGGTTCTCTGGGGACTTGTTTCAGTTGACCTCCAAAAGCTGGGTTTTTGTTTTTATTAAAATCCTCAAGAACTAATTTGTAAGAAACTCACGAATAATAATATTTATGAAATAATTCATGCTCCGTCTCTTGTGTCATGGCACCTAAACTCCACTCTCTTCCAACCTTTCAAAAGTGCAGTTTTGGCACCTGGGGGTTGTTGAGTAGGAAGAAAGCCTCCTCCTGCACCAACTTTCCCAGGTCCCCAGGCTGACAACTTCTCATTTCAGTTCTAGAACCTCAGAGTCTGTTTGAGCCGCAATCCATGATCATAGGGTGCTTTCTTGCTCTGCATTCTCCCATGTGCCTTGAGTAGCCTAATTCCAAAACAAGGAACA
This sequence comes from Hydrochoerus hydrochaeris, assembly GCA_004027455.1. Classification (NCBI taxonomy): domain Eukaryota; kingdom Metazoa; phylum Chordata; class Mammalia; order Rodentia; family Hydrochaeridae; genus Hydrochoerus; species Hydrochoerus hydrochaeris. The sequence goes on along the minus strand of PVLA01004660.1, from coordinate 156,626 downwards.
TTAGCAGATATATCAATTATATAAGGCTGTGCAGCTGCTCTCCTGCCCTCCCCCATCCTCTCCCTGGCTCCTGCATGCACTCCTTTTCCAACTCAGAGCACATTTGCAGTCCTGCGAAAGTTGGCTCACAATGCATTTTGCAAACAAACCACAAAATAACATGATTGTAAAAATGTTAGCTGCAACAGTAATAAATAAGGAAATAAATAAGTGCGTAACCACAGAGCCTTGTCTGGCTCCTCAGCCCTCTGACCACAGAGCCCTCCGCTGTCTGTCCTCACCAGGGGACTAAGTGAGGAGGCCAAGCAAACAGGAAGACACCTCTTCCTGGCCCAGGGGTGTCATAGGTGGAAGCTAAACAGAGAGAGAGGTATTTTTCTCACAGTGAGGCACAAAGTCCTATGCCAGAGCTACTTAACAATGAAAAGAGTTGCCAAAGAGTAGGAGGGCCTAGGCATTTTGCCACAGTGGTTTCAGATTCACTGATCATTTGTGAGCACCTAGTAGAGATGGTTTGCGAGCTTGGGAACATACACAGGGTGTCTCATTTCCCTCTTCAGCAATCCTGGGAAGGGGTCATGATTGGTCCCCGGATGCAGACAAAGAAACCAAAGTCCATGAAGAAACAACACATCCCTGATGCTAGGAAATCTATATAATGACTGAAGTGGGGAGAAGGGAAGAGAGAAGCGATAATCTGTGATTCCCTTCTCCTGACCATCCCTTCCAAGTCTAGCTTTTAAAATAGAGATTAAAATGCCAAAGCGTAGAAACCAAGCTTATGCTATTTTACATATATTCTCATTGAAATCCTGTTCCTCTTCACCAGAGTTCCTCTGTAGGTGAAAGAACTCTCCCAAAGGTGTAATCGAGGCAGCCCAATCAGTGGCGAACCAAGAAAATGAAAGATGATCACAGAGATGATTAATGGAGTATAAAATTTTTTGACTCAGGGCCAGAACTCAACAAGGTTTTATCCTCCTAGGATCTGGCTTAAATATTAAAAATGGGGAAAGATACTAACATTTAATGTACACAGAGGCCCATAGCGTGACCACAGGATCACAATCTCAGGGGACTCTAGCCATGCCATCGTCTGTAAGAAGAGTGGATTCTCCAGGACCTGCAGAAACCTTCAGGACTACTTTTCTTCAGGGAAATACAAGAAAAAGAAAAAAAAAAACAGCCTCAAAGAGTCAACAAGTAAGTGAGGGAAATGCATGGACCTACAAATGATATCTAGGGCTAAAGGAAGTTCTAAGTGTCATGCTTGGATTGAGAATAGGCCCGTTGTTTGGTTTACCAAGCACACTTCCATCCACTTACGTCTTTGGATTTTCACAATGTCTTTTTAAATAAGAGTTATTATCCCCAGAAAAGGAGCCTGACTTTGCTAAAACATCCAGCTGTTTTGTAGGAAGCCAAAAGCAACGTCCAAGTTCCTAGCTTCCGCCTAGCATTTCCTCTTTGGCCTCTGGCTATCACACTGGGAATGCTATAGAAGAGGCGCCCGCAGCAGCGCAGGGTACAGGGGGACTGCTGAAAGCTACAGTCAGAGGAGTAGGGCAGAGATGACAAGACGAGCGGCAAATTATTGCGTTGCTAGGACACAGCAGAGCCAATACTGAAGGTCTACGGCTTTAATACAAACTTTATGTAACTCAATAGGCATAGAACTCTCCCTAAAATAGATTATGAATTTTTTTTTTTTTTTTTTTGTACTGGGGATCGAACTCATGACCTTATGCTTGCCAGGCAGGCGATTATGCTGCTGAGCTAAATCCCTAGCCCTTAGATTATGAATTTATCTGTCTTCTCATGCAAACCATAAAAAGCATAACTTACCTTTTGGTGGGGGTTACAGTCTGTCAATGTCTTCACTGAACTATAATGTCAGATGATATTCAAGCACTTCGTAAATTCAAAAGAACCATTTGACGCCCCTCAATTCAAACTGTATTTTTTTTAACCACGGAGGATTTGTACTTTCTTCGTTTTATTTCCTGCCTCCTGTCTCCTTACCAACCCTCCAACCTCATACTGCTCTCCATTTTCTAAGGCAGTTCCTTTTCCTGCTCCAAAATGCTCTTTTTTGCCTTACCTGCATCTGTAGGTTACTAAGTTGATTAGCAGTTTGTACAAACTAAAACTAATCAAGCTCTAAGCTTGAGACCCCAGTCTATTACCAAATGTTATAAACATTGATGCCTGAAGCTTGAGCCTGTCTTACAACTGTGCCCTTTGGCTGGGCGGTGTTGTTTTTCAGTGGGTGGGTAGCCTTTAAGTCTGACTCCATTACATTCATGAGGCACAGTCCCAGCAACTGCCAGACAAATTTACTCCTCCCGCAGCTGAAAGCCCTAAGTGGCAGTTGGGGCAAGGGTTGGGTTCCTTGGGTTCCTTGGGTCTGTTACAATGAAAACTTAAAAGACTGGCTTTGCATCCATTTGTCTTGATATCAGGGCTTTATCAGTAACACTAATATCAGTGCTGTGCTTAGAGGAAATTCATCCCGGGAGAAGAGGAGACAAGAGAAAGAGAAAGGATTGAGAAGTTTAGAGGGGAAAGAAGGTGAGGAAGGACAAGAAGAGAAAGGAGAACTGGAAGACACAGGCATCCGTTAGCCAAGTCCACTTTCCCAAAGCAGCAGCTGTGCAGAACCAGGGGTCACTGCTAGCATTTCCCAAGTCTCTTGCTAGGTTCTGCCTAGAATCTATCAAATGGAGTCCGTTGCCTCCAGAGCTGGGGTGGAGATGGGCACCCACACGGCCCCCTCCACACCATGCCCACCAGAAGAGACACCAGGAGGCAGGAGGCCGCTGCCTGGAGGCCAGCGGGTGGAGGAGCAGCCAGCCCAGCTGGCAGGAGACAATGCAGTCCTGTGGCTGCGGCTCTGCCCTTTCCTGCTCCCGGAAGCCTGGCTCCATGGCGCTCCCTTGTCCCGGGGTGAACCCTTCAGAGGCCCTCCCACTTTTAGGCAGGTATTCAAATGAATGAATGTTTTACTTTAAAAGACTTTGTTTAAAAATACGGTCCCAAAACATTCTTTGTTTTTCTCACTGTCAATGCCAGTGTAAGAAGAAAACTTTGGGCCAGTCTGAAATCAACAATGTCAAAGCCATTAAATGTTGGTTAGATTCCCCATAGCACCCTCTGAATGGCCCTGCTCTAAAACTTTCCACAGTTTGCTTTCATTGAGAGTTGGCCTTGAGGACTCTGGGTGTCTTTCGCATGGGACACGGACTGCCCAGTCATTCCGCTATTGTCCCCATGTATGTGGCACTGCCAAGTGCCACAGTAGGGAGCAGGTGCCCTTTAAAGCTCCTGCAGGTTTGATTGACAGGACTGGCAAGGCGGTGCTGCAGGTTTGGCCTTACCAGCTCTTATTTTCTCATATTCTAGGGACAGTATCTCACTTTTCCTACAGGAAACCACCCCATTGATTCCTAACCCATTTGGTTTTTGAAGAGCTGACCTTTACTTCTGTACCGCTTCAGCAAGGCAGGAGAGCCAGTCTGGCCCATCAGCACCTACAACCAGGTAGCTGTAGTGACTGAGTTATAGCTAAGCACATGCCCATTTCACCTCATTAACATTCGCTTCATCTCATTAAGTTCTTTGCCGAAAGCACTGGGACAAAGTTCCCTAACTAACTAAACCTGAGACTCCTGATAGACGCCCCCCGCCCCGAGGAAAAGAGGTGCCCGAAAAAAAGTCGACACGGAAGGAAACAGAGCTGATCGAGGAGGAGCACGGTTCTAAGTTTCTTCCTTAATACCAGTTTTAGTTTTTAGGTTCGTGCTCCAGATTTCTTTGACTTAATCTGTTTTGCATTGAATTTATGTTACTCTTGATTAATATGCATAAAGAAAATAAGTGCACTATAAAATTCCTACATTTAAATGGTTTTATACTTAAGTGTCATTATATACATTATCTCTTTTAAACATCATAAAAGTTTTAAAAAGTGGCCATTATCGTGTTCCTTATTGATACACGACACAACGGAGGTGAACTAACTTCCCTGAGTTCTGGTAGCCAGTAGGTAGCTGAGCCAGAGCTCAAACCTTGAATTCTCAATCCTGTGGCACTCGCCCCTGTATTAGGGATTTAACAAGGAAGAGCCAAAAGCAAGTTGAGCCCTTGTTAATACAAACTAGATGACTCCTACAATGTTGAGATATCTAATGAGGCAGAATTTGTCAGGGAAATTGATGGCCCCTTAGAATAATGATTTATATATTCTGAGGAGAGAGGGTACTGGGGCTCAGCTAGCAGAAGGAAAGCAAATAGGAGAGAAAGAGTTTACTCTGGTTAAGTTTCCTAGAGGATTTTAGGGAATCTTGGAATTTGGGATCTGGTAATGCTTTTTTTTTTTTCTTAATTGTCTAATCTAATCCTTTTTTTTTTCTGGAAAGGAAATAAGGCTGGCTATGACAACTGGTCATCCACTAAAAACCAGGCACCATTTTGTGCATCACTGCTAATGTTCACGACAACATCGCAAGATGATTACTATCTTCATTTTTCAAATTTGGAAAATAAAGTTCAAGGTTTCTTCCCTCAGTTTCCTTATACAAAATGTGCTCTTATTTCAAGTATCTTTCCTTTTTCCTCCCAATAAAAGGCACCTACCCATTTCATCCAGACTTTGTTTCTCTTCTCTCTTTATTATTCTCCCTCCTTTCAAGTCCCAACTATTTCTATCAAAGCACAGAAGCTTATTAAAACTAGAAGTCTTTCTTCCCACACCCATCTTTCCTCTTTCAGACTGTGGGCCCTGAAATTAAGATTAGATACTGCATTTTTGTCTATGTTCATTTACTGTCTATCAGAAAATTTGGTCCTGAAGCACATGAGAGGAGAAAAAGAAGAAAATACAGAGATGATAGGCTTAGATTTAGGAAGACAATCACCTTCAAAGGCAGAAAGGAAGAGGTCAGGCCAGAGAGAGAAGAACTAGAGTAATCTGGGTCTCAAGGGTCACTGAGGGAAAGATTTTTCAAAGACAGGCATTGCTAGGTGGGTGTGATGGTACATGCCTGTGGTTCCAGAATTCTGAAAGATTGATGCAGTAGGATCACAAGTTTGAGCCCTACCAAGACAACTAAGGGGCTTATTTTATTTTAAAAAAAAGAGAGAGAGAGGGAGAGAGAAAGGGATTTTGGGATGTCATTCAGAATCCACACCCTGGGGACAATTTTCATTACCACAGGGGAAAAAAAGACAAAGCTACACAGAGATATAAGAGAAACTAAAGAATCACTTAGGTGGTAGATAATCATGCTGGTTTTGCAACCTGCTGGTTATTCCCCAGAGGAAATTATGGGGGGTTCAAAATTACTAAAGGAAATGCTATTCTTTGGCAGTAACCTGGAGGACCTATGAGGTTGAGCTAATGGTACAATTTTACTTCTGTGTCTGCTCTGCCTAAATGACTTTAGTTGAAAAACCTGTAAGGCTTCTCATTCCCATCTTCAGAGCAAGAACTGTGTCTTGTTACTTTTTTCATTGCTGAGACAAAATACCCAACATCCACCAGTTAACGACAGAAAGATTTATTTAGCTCACAGTTTTTAGAGGTTTCAGTCCATCACTGGCTTTCTCCAAACAAGGGTGGCATGGCAGACAGGCGTCATGGAGGAGAAGTGGTTCATGGTGGGCAGAAGGTAGCAAAGCAAACAAGGGATAAGACAAGCCTTTTTCTGTCCCTTATATTGTATCCAGGTTACCAGGATTATGGCAATTCCAAACCAATCAAGTATTTATTTAGTAATCACATACCATTAATCACCACATCAAACACTCTTAGCCCCACCTATGACCACCAGAGAGGGGACATATAGACCCAAATTTAACAGACAGGTTGTAAGAGCTTAGTGCTGATCAGAGGAAATCAGCACAGGGATGGTGAAAAACAGTTCATACACAAAGAAGTTAGGATCCAAAATCCATATACCAGCTGAACAAGGAATAAGTCTCATAAAGGCTTAAGCTTATAGTGAGAGATGTGCAATGAATTGCTATGAGAAATCTTATTCCTTCGAGGCAACAAGCAGAGACACAAATCAAACCAGTCTATAGGCACCATACCACTATCATGATCAGAGACGTATCCTTTCCCAGTGGACCAGCCTTGGGTCTATTCCCAAAGACAAAGAGGAGCAATGAACCAGAAAGCCAAAATTCAAGAGGTTCAGTAATTCCTCCAAAGCCATGCAGCAGATTAGAACTAACTGAAGAGGTGGAGACTGGCCACGATGCCTGTTCCTTAATCTTGTGAACTATCACAATAAACATGATTCTTACTGTCACAGAGCTTCTAGACAACACAAAGATGCAGACAGAGAAACAAAAAACTAAAATGACTGCCTCTTTGGCGGGTCCCTAACAATGTATCCCCTTTCAGAGAAAAGAAATTTATAAGTTTGGTAACCAGTACCTGGGAGCCAGGGTCTGGTATATAAGGCAGCACCTAACTGTAGCCATTTGAATATGTTCTTCTGAAATATTTACAGCACCTTAGATCTAATCCATAATATATTGCTCACATATATTTAAGACTTTATGACCTATTTATGAAGTATTTTATGTCCATAATCTCATTTGACCCTCCTAGGAGTGATTTGAAATCAGTGGACCTGGGACTATTGTCATGATTTTCTGCATGAGAAGACTTGGAACCTGAAGGAGGCTACTGGTTGGTCCCAATTAATCCACTTAGGAAAAATATCATCGGATTCACCTCTAGGCTTCACTAACATCTAACCATAAGAAGATGTCATCTATCATTTTTTTTCACAGCTTTGAAAAACCTAAATTACTTTTCGGGTCAAAACTACGGATGTTTTATAAAGAAATGTCAGAGTAGGATTTTAAAGTTCCGCTTCCTAAACATGTATACTTCTTTCAAATAAAGGAACTTTGTATTTATAGTAGTGGTTTTAGCCACCTGCATGTGACTACTTTCAGGCCCGGAGTTGGGAGAATTCTCTACCTTAGGATCACTTACTTTTGCCTTTGACCCCTCCTATTGTGACCAGTTTGCCTAGTGTGATCATTTTGTTCTTTTTGAAACACTGCTGGTCATTGATATTGCAGAAGGATGGCTAGCGCAGGCAAGCCCATCAGGACCAAAAACACCATACGTATTTCCCAGGGCAAGCAGGCCCTTCCAAACATGTGACCATGGGGCCAAGCTTAAGAGCCTCATTTGGATAGGAAATTGATTTTGAGGCACCATGAAAAAGAACCTTTAGAGACTTTGAATGCATTTCTCCTTACAGAATATTAGCAGTATGGTTTTAAATATGAGAATATGAATTTTTTTCTATCTTCTTTCGTTTATTCTCTTCACCAAGTGCACCTATTCATCTACCCAGGGGCAACTTCAGATAGGCAGTAACTTTTATGGTGCTTGGCATTTGGCAAGAGAAGGATGATTTTAACTGATACATATAATGCCTCAGCAGTCGTGAAGACTAAGAAAGTTATGAATGATTAGATTCTACACAGCAGCTTAAAAACGCACAAAGTCATGAAGGCCCATTTCCTCCCAAATTTTATTCGGGGTTGTTCATATAACCAAACACTCTGGAGTTTTATTTATGTTGCTTCTGGGAATGCTAGAAGATTTCTGGAATTAACTAAACTGAACCAAGCATAAGGTTTTTTAGGAGACCTAATGTTGAAAGATGCTGCAAACTTATTTATCAACCTCAAAATTTGAATGTGTGATCTGACAAACATGAAGATCTTTACGGTGCCAGCAGAGCAGAAATCCAGTGCAACCTGTGAAACCCGAGGCTTGTGATGATCACCAGGAGCAGGGGGCTGCCGGAGGCTAGGGCCAGGCAGCCTGTGCTTTGAATAGATATCATGAAAATTCAAGGATAGCAGAGCAAGCCTCTGGATATAATTACTATGCAAGCCACTAAATCCTTACTCTGTCCTCCAAGGTTATCTTTTCAAAGACACAGTGTTGATCGTGACACTCTGCAGTTTAAAATTCATCTTCTCCATTTCACTCCTGAATGGTTCCCATTCTTTCTTGTCGCCTGGCTGTGGCACATGCTCTACCCTCTGGCTGGACTCCCCTCCCTGACTCTTTCTCCCTGGCAAACTCCCAGCTTCTATTTGCTGGCAAAGACAAACATTACCTCCATTAAGAAATGACTACAAGCTCAGCTAACTGTTCATTCCCCTCCTTTCATACCTCTCTGGCATAACTCTAGGCTAGCATTAAGCATGTTGCACTGCAGTCTTTTTTCTTTATATGTTGACCTCCTGGAGTTCAGGTCTGGAATGTGCATGAGAGGTTTGGTCCTCAGCTTGGCTCTGTTGGAAAGAAGTGGAACCCTTAAGAGATCCAGCCTAGTGGGAGGTCTTTCTGTCACTGGGGGGTTATGGGACTCCAGTTTCTTCCTCTTTCTCTTGCTGCCCAGTCACTGTAGGGTGAGCAGCTTCCTCCTTCTCATACTCCCATCAGGATGTACTGCCGCACTACAGACCCAAAAGCAACAGAACAACTGACAGTAGACTAAATCCTCTAAAACTGCTTCTCGAACTAAACTCTAAACTGATTTATCTCAGGTGTTTGTTTCAGTAATGGAAACTGACTAACATACCTTCTTTCATTAGCTTAGGTCAGAATCATGACATATATAGCCTCAATGTTGTACATAATGATTGGCACATAGCAGAAAGTTAAATGTTTGCTGATAAAAAGAAGGAAAAAAAACAAGGAAGGAGGGAAAGAAGAAAGAAAGGATGGGAAGGAAGGAAGAAATGAAAGGAGGAAGGAAGGAAGGAGGATATTTTCCCAAGTGACAATACTATATGAAATAGAAATAATCTCCCCTCTCTCTACACATATATGGAGAAGCCATATTTATTCACATTTCTCAATTACATTACTTATTTGGATCTAATAAGACATGTATTGACTCTTGGTTTTCTACTGATTCTGAAGAGGCCCCTAGGAAAATTTAATACATGTAGAAAAGATAAATAAGTTTACAGGTAATAAACTCTAGATTACATAAGCAAACATTATTTAATTACATTTCTATTAATATACTGACTCCGTAATGAATTTTTGAGGCATTTAATTACCAATTTGACAAGATAATCTAGGAGTAGTTAATGATTATACCAGTAAATTGTTTTAAAAAATCACTGACAATTATTAAATCTCGTAACAGACATCAAATTAACTTGCCAGAGCTGTCTGGTTAAATAGACAGCAGTTAATTATGAGGTACTTACACATGCCTTAAATTTTAATATGTAGGTCTTTTTAATAGTGTAGCATTAAAGGTGTTGCATAAGGGGACAGTTTACCCACCGGGAATATACACAGTCATGTGGTACAATCCCTGGACAAGCAGGAGCATGGCATGATCCTAGATGCTTGGTGTGGTTTGTCCCACTTTTTATCTTGGAACAGGAAGATGGAGTTTCCTAAAAGGGACAAAATGATTCAAGACTATGGCCCATCCTACCTGTATTTCTCGGAGGGGTCTCTGAGTCTTCATGGGGACATGGCAGATCGCAAAGTTTGGGATGATATTTTTACCTTCCACTTACTAATGATGGACAAGTCATGATGCAAGATGCTGTGTGTTGATTCTCTCTTCTTTGAGTGGTCAAAAGATACATAATTCCACACCAAGAGGCAGATTTTATTCTTGGAATGTTTATTTCAAGAAGGAAAACATGAAATTACACACACTATTCCCATTCACCTTGACTGAGAAGGGCTACTGAAGACTTCTGGCTGTGCAAGGTAGAATGAGATGGCGCGGGACAGGCTCCACCTGAAGACAAAAGTCAAGTCTTAGCTCATCTCTTTTCTGGGGCCCAGAGCACCTGTTTCAACCCTTCACACCTTCCACACACACTCACACCCACACCCCGAGGTCCCAAAGTACTTCCTGTTGGCCGGCAGGGCATTTTTTACTTAATGAGCAGTAAATAGGAGAGGCTTTGCAAACCATCCTTATTACAAGCCTCACACTTTCAGTTTGGACACGTTTCATGAGTGGGCTTACTCTACCTCTGGCTGCCATTTTTTCTGTGATTTATTCTTCCTATGAAAGTCCCAGTTTCTTGAATCCTCTTCCTCTATTAGTTTTCATAATGCTGAATGCCACAGTTGCTAGCATACACTAAACATTAAGAAAGTATTTCTTCCATTGAGATGAATTAAATTGGATTGGATTGGATTGGGTTGGATTGGATTGGATTGGATTGGATTGGATCCGACTGGAATGGATTGGACTAGGCTACATTGTGTTTGACCTTGCATGGAAAGAGAACAGATGCTGGAACTTTTATTCTTTACTTTTAGGCCAACACAGTTTCAGTAATAATGAAAAAATACCAGGACTGGGAATGAACTCTATATCCAGGCTGCTTTGGCTCAGACTTGAGCTCACCTCTTGCCAGTTCTGTGGCCCTGGGTAGCTACCCCAACTTTCTTGTGCTTCTTTACATACAGCAAGGAAAATATTATCTATCTCACAGGATTGCTATGAAGGGCCCACTCACCAAATTAGCTCTTGTGGAGTCCTTGACATAATGTTATATTTTCCTATATTTGTAGCTACTCATATCACATCTGCCCCCAAAGGACTATCTCCATGAATCCAGTAAGAAAACAAGCAGATAAAGGCAAGTACACAAACTCCCACAGATCACACGTGGCTGTAGGACTTGAGGCCAGGTAGATCTTATTGAAGGCATGTTATCAGCTGACCCATGCTTGTGGCAGTCTTAGTGTGTGCCCTGGTTATAATACATGCTACTGGTCATCCAATAGATGATCATTATGTAAAGTCAGAGGACTCTCAGTATTATTGGGATTGCCATTTTCTTGGCCAGTGCTCAACCAGGCAACAGATTCTAGTCTGGAACAAGATGAAAGGTCTCTGCTGTGGTATGGTAGAATTCATTCCAGGAAGCAAGTCGGAAATCTTGAATTTTGGTCCTGGCTCATGCTTAACTTTTGTGATATTAATAACTAGCATTTACTGGAAGTTTACTCTGTGTCATGTATTGAGTATGATTTAAACCTCAATCCTCTCTCTCTTCTAAAACATAATTCTGTGGTTCTAGATGACTCTAAATCAATCTCAAGATACTTCAAAATCTTTCAGCAAGCCAAACTTGAAAAGCTAGTAAATCCCTGCATAACGTGGTGTTTTATAATTATGAAAAGAACAAAACATTTATGAAAAGTAGGCAAAAGACTGAAACTCCCAAGCTTCCCCAGTTCAAGTTTCAGAGTTTCATTTACTATATTTGTAATAATGAGGCTCATTCCATTTTGTATTTTTCTTTCTTCCTTTATGTGCCAGCATGACCATTTTTCTTTATTGCTGCAAGTTATGATTATCATTTTTTTGGTACTGGGAAATGAACTCAATAATTATCATTTGTGTGGCTGTAAAAACAATTGTGAATAAGTACCAAGTGATATATGGCCAAAGTATCATCATAAAATGATTCCCCGTTGCTAAGAATTTACAGAGTTTCCAGTGTATTTGCTACTATAGATAATGCTAAGTCACACATCTCTTCCCAATCAGATGTTTCCACCGCACGTGGCCTCTGGGAGTCCCGGCCAGGACAAAGGAGGAGCCCAGGGCTGTGGCTCTCATGCTTGAGAAGGGAGAGGGTGATATTGATAGTGACCACATCTGGACTTGCAACGGGGACTCTTAAGACACTGAACACTGCATCTGCTTCCAGATTTTGAGTGGCTGTGACTCGCTTGCTAAAGTGAAAAAACGTAATTAAGAGAGGGTTTGAAAGTTCAGATTCTTGGTGTCTGGCCCTGAGGCAAAGCTCACAGCCTATCAAAGGAGGCAAGGTTTATGAGACATGCCTGCAAAGTAGACTTGCGAGATTAACAACAAACAAACAAACAAATAAAAAGACCTCAGGAAAATTTTAAATAGATCAAACCCTCAAGAGATCAGCACTCGGGAGACATTAAGCAAACCGGTTCTCATGGTTCTCACTTTGATGTCTAAGTCTTAATAAGTGACACTCTCACTTAGTAGAGTCCAGTGTCTGCTCATCGGAAAATTTGGTTACAGGTAAAAATCATCGAAAATATACATATTAACTTAATATATTCTCTTACCAATCAGTAAGGCCAATGCCTTTCTCTAAGCATGGATTTTCTATTCCCAGACTTTCTCTTCCTTTTCTTGAATAAGCTACCCCCATAATGCATTATATCTGGCTTCCTATAGTTTTCCTGTTTTGTTTGTTTGTTTGTTTGTTTGTTTTAAGGGATGACCATTTTAAAAATCAGAATTTGCAGATTTTAATCTTTGTGTTATTCTTTTACAGTTGACCAATCCACAAACTAATTTTAGGACATCTTTTCAACAACTCCTCCTTGAGCCTTTCCAAAGAAATCATCTTCATTTTTACTGAAACACATCCCTCATTTTCACACTCCTATTTCACACAGTTACATGTTTCAGTTCATTAACACGAGTGGCAAGGGACAGATTTAAGGGAAAATCAAGTGATCTGTGGTGAGCACAGAGCTCCACTCACGAGAGAACTTACAGGTACCCACACGCAAGAGTGAGGCCTACAACCCGAGCATGCCTTGAGTACCAGTGAGAAGGTTTTACACCAAGAACTGGAAGCTTCAGTTAGTTAAGCGGAAGCTCTAGCTACTGAAATAGCAATCAGATACTCCTTAACATGGCAGAGAAGGAAAGAAGGCAAACTAAATGCCTGAAGTATACCGAAGGGCCATCCGCTGACTCCGTGTCAGGAAGGGGCTGATTCTAGGAAACAGCTGATTTGAAGTAACGTGTCTATTCCCTTTGCCTAAGCTCTTTGTCTGTAAAATGAGACAATTTGACTAGGATATTTCTAAGGGGTGTTTCCAATTTCAAAAACAAGGCCTGGATTGTTTCCGTTTGCTTGGCCTTCACCCCTTCCATCCAACACAAAGTCAGTTACCACTAGGGGTCAGGCTTTTATATGATGTCTCTCACAAAAAGGAACTTCAGATGTGGCAAGTAGTGTTGCATTGAAACTCTTTCAGTGCATGAAATTCTGCCACATTCCTAAAGATTTCTAAGAAAAAGAGGTTTCAAAATTTTCTCTTCCAAAGAATTTCTTAACTTAGGTTCCTTGAAGGTAATGTCAATCTAGTTTGTATGGCAGTGTCTCAGTGGAAGTCGTTAGTTATTAACTACAATGTTTGGGGTGAGATATTCTCCTGAGCAAGAATCAGCTGATGCCTCAGTTTCTATGTGTGCAAACTTAGAGTCCAGGACTATATTCATCATTTGAATAAATAGTTCAATCCATAAGCAAGGATAATAAATTTCCAGTGTGAATTTCCATGGCCAGACCAAGATCAAAACGACTTTGTAGAACCCCAAAGGCTGTGCTCTACTAACCAAGGTACATCATCTCTCACACAGCACCCCTGCCAGGCTTTCCTGCTAGGGGCAGCCACCAGGCATTCACCAAGGAATAGAAGCTGGAGATAAGGCCAGAAAGACCCTCAAAGTTACAATGGGTTAATAGCTGCCTTGATCAATTGGACCTCTATGAAGGTGATTTAAAGTTAGCTCCAGAAGTCTTCAGTATCTCTCAGTGCAGGCTGTAACATGCTTGAAAGTTGAGGTTTTGTAGATGAAGCAGAAGGCAATAAATTCCAAAGCAGCAAAATTCAAATGTTTTCTGATGTGCTGGATCAAAACTTGGGAAACTCAGGCGCTCCACCCTGATAACAGCTGCAAATGTTTGTTTTACTTCTCTAACATCTGGTCAGCCCATGTGTAAACAGAAGGAAGGGTCAGTGTAGGGATCTGAACACCCCATTTCTCAGCCTCTTAAGGATACAGCGAACTGGGACAAAGTTTGAGTTAGGAAACTTTCATTTCATGGAGATTTACAGAGCAGTTTCCAGTAGCATTTTGCTATTTTTTAGTATCAGTCCATCTTCTGCCTGAAAACAACAAACTAGATAATTCATAAAGAAAAGAAGTTTATCTCTTTCGGTTCAGGAGGCTGAGAAGTTCAAGGACAAAGGCTACATGTGGAGAGCACCTTCCTGTTTGTGGGTACTTGCCGCTGGGTCCCCAGCTGGCCCAGGGTATTGCACGATGGCATAATGATTAATGTGGGTGACATTTCCCTTCCTGATAAAGCCACTAATGCAACTTTTGAGGCCCTACCCTGGCAATTTCACTTAATCTGAATTATCTCCCAACAGTCCCACCTCTAAATACCCTGAACATGTAACTTGGAAGATTGTTTCAATATGAGTTTTAGTGTCAACAAGCATCTAGATCTTAGCATTTACCTGAGTCCACTTCCATACCACTACAGAGAGCCTGCATAACCAAAGTTAAGGTTGGATAGTAGTAAAAACTCTGGGTTGATAAAATGGATGTCTCAGATTCCAATCGGGGATCCATCAACAATTGACCTTGAGCTTCTAGGAAAATTCTTCTTTCTAGTTCTCACTTTACCATTTGAGTTGTAATATGGTGGAGCCTTCCCTAAGGTTTAACTGTTTACCCTTCAATTTTTGGGCACAACTCTAATAGCTACTCTACTACTATAAAGATGTTTCTGTCCATGCCTCTCTTGTTGTCTGTGAGGCTACACCAAATGTTATAAGCACTCTCTCCAATTTTTGTATGTCAAATGAACTTCACCTTATCTTAGTCTCAAAGAACATGTTTGGGTTAACACCAGGGTTAAACAGATTTCAATCTCTCAATTACTGATTCTGTTCAAAAAACTAAGCAATGTCTTTTCCTTACTTAAAATTATGTGAAGATTGCTTTCAGAGTCAGATCTTTAGCATGAACCATACAATGTTAATACTCAAATACACTCTTTAAATGCATAGATTTATTTTCTAAAGAGTAGATCAGGGTAGAGTTCTTGTTTGAAGTCAGTATACTATTGGCCATGATAAAAGATATCTAAACAAAATGATGTATGGAGAACGTATACATTGAAAATAATAAAATATGTTGACTGTTACGGTTTGTGTCTAGATGTACCTCCCACAGCCTCACACGCTTTGAGATGGGACTTTTTTTGGGAGGTAGTTGAATTTAGTGTTTGTCACTGTTCACAGTTCAATGCTAGGATTAAGGGTGCTGGGATTAAAAGTGGGTGGATGCTGGATCAATTCACTGATTGAGTTGGCACCACCCTAATCCCAGCAGTCTGGATAAGATAAAAGGGACAGAAAGAGGCTTGTCTCCCCCATTTTCTCTGGTGGCTTTTGCTGTCTCTCACTGCCACCATGAACTGTTGCCCTTCTGCCATACTACCCTGTCTTGGAGCCAGCCAATTATGGATGGAAACCTCTGTAGCCTGTGAGCTCAATAAACCTTTCCCCTTTTAACTTTGGATGGTGGGTAGTTTGTCTCAGCAATGAGAGAAAAGTGACTAAGACATTGACTCAATTTGGTAAGCAATGAATTGCTAATGAAGATTTTTAGCAAAGGTGTACAGTGGTAGCTGACACTTGTTGGTAATCAGATATGAGAAATACTATAAGTACCAAAAAGAATAAGTACCAAGCAAATTGTTTAAGCCAGAAGTCACAAGGCGACCACACTAACAAATTCTATCTTGCTTGTCCAATACCAAATGGTGAGCACCAGAACAAAACGTTCTTGTCAAAATGCATCAAGTGCCAAATTCAATGAGTTTGGAATCAGTTGAGTACAAGGTACGATTGTAATGCAACTTGAAATTAGAAGTTGAATTATTTTGAGAAATGACCCTTTATCAGCCAGCTGTTAGGCCTCAATAATAAGACTAACTTCTTAATTTTATGTTTATTTTCTTGGACTTATTTCCCCTCTTCAATTTCTAGGT
Organism: Hydrochoerus hydrochaeris; assembly: GCA_004027455.1. NCBI lineage: Eukaryota > Metazoa > Chordata > Mammalia > Rodentia > Hydrochaeridae > Hydrochoerus > Hydrochoerus hydrochaeris. Next base: position 140,735 of record PVLA01004660.1, on the reverse strand, counting down.
TTTTCTCTATATGATGATCTTTTAACCTGAATAAACTGAAATAGAGGAAATAGGAATGTAGAGGCAAGAGGGCCTCATGGACTGAATTCATCTAGTTGAATATGTTGTTTTAAAAGAGGTATTTCAGGGATCTCCCCAGCAGGAACCCCTCTCTCAAGAAAACTCCAATCTTCCTTTCATCTTTTGCACAAGGCCAGTTGGCCATATTTCCAAGATGGCTGAGCATATTGGGTCCCAATCTAATCCAGCAGAGGGCGCTCTTGGAACAGAATTGGGAATGATGTGGGGAAACTCGGGGAGGGCAATCTCAGCCTCCCTCACCCGGAATGCTGGCGTGGTGTTATCTGAGTCCTACCCTGACCTAAAAGAGAGCTGATTGGTCCTTCTTGCATTCCCTTATAAAATTCAGCCCACGGTCTGGTTTAACCCAGCTGAAGTTTCTGTTTTTCAGTTCTACTTTCTCTACCATCTATTGATGAAAGAAAGAAAGAAAGAAAGAAAGAAAGAAAGAAAGAAAGAAAGAAAGAAAGAAAGAAAGAAAGAAAGAAAGAAAGTGATACTCAAAAACATAGGAAATGAGTTAAGGAATGTGACAATGTGACATCCGGGCAATTGCACAGTGGAGCTTCTGAAGACTGAGAAATCAGGAAAAGGTTAACTAAAGTAGGTGTTGTGTCAGAGACAGCTAACTCTGCTTAAGCAAGACCGCTTGACCAACTCTTCCTACCTCCTCAGCAACAAAGCAATTCATAAATTTTTAAAATGTGGTGGCAAGATACTATGGACAGAGCCCAAATAATGACACACAATGAATATTGTACTAGGAATGGGTAGCACAGATCCACAAAATTTTTTCAGTCCAAGAATGATGTAACCAGAGCTTAGCAACTGAGTGACCCAGCAAAAGATTTATCCATTGCAACCAGAGACCAAGCCCAACTTGTACCAAAAACAAGCAAACAAAACAAGCACTTGTGGGACACTGAAGTTCTGCAGTCCAGTCTGGGCTCCAACACTCCTTGACCCAGTGTCTTTGACCAGGTTCCTTAGATAAGTCCCATTAAGCCTCAGTTTCCTTAGATGTCAGGTGAGGGAACTGAGCTCCAGAATCTGTCCATTTTTTCATATTTTATACTATTGTAAATTTTTGCCATCTTAGAATTATAATCTAATTTTTCCTTAGAGAATTCATATAAGGCAGATTCAAGATAACTCATTGAGTCATTAATGTTTGTGCTCTAGATTCCTGGGGAGTCCTGCAGACCTGCGTGAGATCTTAAGACTGATCAAACTTCCTCCCTCAAGAACAGGACTGCTATTGGATGTAGCTTTGTGTCCAACAAAGCAGCTACCTCATGCCTCCCTCTGTCTCCAAGTGAATAGACATGAACTTCAGGGAGAGGAAAGCTGATTTCTGAGACTTACAGCCAAATGCCCCCTCTAAATTGTATACCCCTTTCTAACACCAATGGCATAGGTTGAGGCCCTGTCTAAAGAAGACACATCCATTTTTTACCTGCTTTTTGACTCCAAAATGGATAGCATTTAGTAACAAATCAATGTAGATGTCATCTTTTCCACAAATACAACAAATGCTCTAGGAAAAACTTCCATCCAGAACTCTCTCCTATTATTGAGTAAATGCTGAGACATTTACTCCATGCCATGTCATTATTGGGAGAATAAACCTTGATTGTGGTATCTCTATTGGCTAAATGTAACTTCTACCACAGAATCTCTTCACTCACTCACTAACCCTCATCGCCTTAATGATTCTGTTCAGACTTTCTTCTCCCAGTCATCACTGAGTCCTTTTATCGCTTAGAGATAATCACAATCCTTTTGAGCCTTCTCACCCAGAGCTGTACCTCAAATATAGCAGAACTAAGTCAATAGTTTCCTTGGAAGCTGCTGTCGCATAAGATACCCTGAATTTGGGACCTTTGTTTCAGCTAAGATCTTAAGTCTTAGTCATGTACTTCTACATGTAAACCTACTTAAAAAAAAAAAATAGCTTACAGTAAAAAGCACAAGTATTTTTAAACCCAACTATGAAACAGAAGCACAAAGGCAGTCATTCTCAAACCTCAAGAAACTAGTACAAACCAAAAGGTGACCTAGGAAAGTTTTTCAATGACATTTTCACATTGCTAAGTTAGTTCCTGAAGACTTTACTATATGAGTCTGAGTTTTACTTAAAGCACCTCATGGCACCATTGCAAGAAAGAACTTTCTACATGCCAAATTCACAGCAAATCTTAGTGTGTGGCAAACAAAGATTCACCACCAAGCTGACTCTCAAGGTACAACTCTGAGGCACCCAATTCATGTAGCCCTGGTTGATACGGAGCCTCTTGGGAATCCAGCATAGGACAGGCTGGATCTGAAACATCTTGAGGAACAGCTGGTTTGCATGACCCTCAGTGCAGTCAAGTATAAGCTGTCTCAGTTGGAGTAGGAAGTAGATAGCAGACAAGTCTAGACAGAGGTTGCTGCCCAGGCTGTGCTGTGACCTAAACAAGGATGTTTGTGCTCTAGATTCCCGGGGAGTCCTGCAGACCTGCATGAGATCTTAAGACCCGTCAAACTTCCTCCCTGAAGAACAGGACTGCTATTGGATGTAGCTTTGTGTCCAACAAAGCAGCTACCTCATTCCTCCCTCTGTCCCCAACCAAGCGAACACACAGACATACAGACATGTCTTCATGGTCCTCACTGCAGATGGACAGCATGTTAGAGGTATTAGGGGACTAAAGTAAGGTGAATCATACTTTCACCGATGCACACTGCCAACCCCATTACACTCCTGTGCCCTGGTCTCTGCTGGCCTCCCTTCTCATTCCCACCACCATATTCACCTTCCAGACTGAGACCACCCCCACTCAGACAAACCGGACTCTCCTTCCCAGGCTGCGTGCAGTGCACTGGACTAAAGCAGTATGCTACCACGGCCTCCCAGATTCTCCACGCGTGCCTCTCCAGAAAGTCGAAAATACACTCAAGCTCAGTTTTTTTTTTTTAATAATATTTCCGAGTAATTAGCAAGGACTCTTATAACCTCTCAGCCCCCTCCTATATGGCAGGGATGGCAACTACACCCTTTTTATAGAGGAGATGAAGGAAATGAGAAAGGACAGATGATTCATTCCCCAGTGGTGAGTCAGAAGAGGCAAAGACGACAAGACAGCTTGACCGGGGAGCTGGTGTCCCATTCGCAGAGCCAGGCATCCTGCCTACTGTTACCTTCACACTTTTGCTAACTTCTTTTAAACATCCACATGCTCAGGGCAACAGGCTTACATAAGTTTTTATTATGATGTAAAGGGCAAGGGACTTTGTCTTTCCTAACCTCTGACCGGAACCCAGAACTCTAACTACATATTTTCTAATAAAGAAGCTTCAAGCTTCCCGAGGTTGAGTGCCTCCTTAGGATGTAAGTGAAGGTCATCTTGAAAAGCTGGGTACAAAACTGAACAGCAATTCAGCTGAGATTGGAGGTGAGGATTTTATCGCACAGGCCCAGGTCTGATGTCTTTTGGGATTTGCTACTTATTTCCAGTGTCCAGTGGCACCCCTGCTTTGTAGCTGAGAAGAAAGGAAAGAACTGTGATGATCTACTTCTGCTTGGCTTGGCACATTTTGAAGCCCTCTAAGGCTTCTCAAAAGTAAAATAGCAATGGTTTTTACTGCAGAGGAGCAAATGGGAGACCTTGTCCAGAAGGTTGGTGACTGGCAGTCCAGCGAACTTTTAAGAAAGAGCAGCTCCCACAATTACTGACCCTTCTTAGCATGCTTTGAATAAACACCCTCAGGCAGGTGACCACATCATAGGTCATCCAAAACACTTAGGGTGGCAGGAGATGCTATTAATAATCATACTGGGACAAAGGGCCAAAACCGGGGAGGCAACGTAGAATACATGGTAGCAGCTTTCCCATCAGGGTTGAGATCAGCATCAAAGGATCTACACCGTAGAGAAGCGTCCACCAGATAAAAGAGTTCTGACTGACACAAAGATGGCATTGCCCAAATTTGGTTGGTTATGTGGGAACATGATGAAAAAATCCCTGGGAAGAGTTGCAGGAGAAAGAGATCATAATAAAATAGAGGAGTCAGCACTGGAGCTGAGTTTTGAGGGAAATAGAAGAGTTGAATGTGTGACCGTGAGAGGCCAAGTAGAGGCCATCAAACCTGTGTTGAAAAGCTCAGCCAAGGCCTATGGGCAGGAACCACAGGGTTTGTGCCTGGCATGGGCAGGAGATAGAGCCTGTCTCATGTGGCTACAAGAAAAGGGTGGGTAAGGCCAGGACAGATGGGCAGGAACAGTGGCCAGGACTGGGCTTGACCCTAACTTACAGACACTGCTAGGGATGAGCTGTCCTCTGTTCATAACTGATTGCACCAATAAGCTGTCTGTCCTGTGCCTTGTTGAGACTGGTGAGACTCAAGTGCTGGCTCAACCAAGCCACTGTCCTCTCCTCTTGAGCAAGGGAGTCTCATTTGAGGAACTACACTACCACTTCCGGTTTCAGTACCAAGCACTTTCTCTCTCTAGCCACTGGAGAAGTAAGGGAAGTGTCTTTTTAGCAATCCAGTGAGTGAGTCTAGAAAACTCTGGGGGTGAATTTTAGGGCCTATTCCACTGTGAATACTCCACCTTTGAAGCTTCCTGGTGAGACCACTCCTGTCCCTGTTTTCCAGCACATACAAATCCGGTGAGACTCTGACCCTTGGGTTTTCCAGAGGCCTGAAGGTCAAGGCCCTCAGGAAGAGACTCTGCTCACACCCTCAGCATCTGTGAGGTGAACAGGGAAGGCATGAGAGTCACACAAGATCACCAAGCAAGCATCCGCTGAAGCTTGAACGCTCATACCAGGGACCCAAGCCATGAACTGCACCAACCTCCTGGCCTGGCGCTCTTGGTCAGAAAGGAGTAGGAGGAGAAGAGAGGAGCGAAGCAGTGTGGGAGGAGGTAGAAGAGGAAAGGCGCCGAGGAGACAGAGGGCAAAGGAGGAGGAGAGGAACAGCAAGCCCTTCCTGCTGGGGAGGCTGCCACCCCCAGCGTCTCCCCACAAACACTCCCTTATTTCCTTCCTGACCCAAGAGAAGGGTCCTGGCTGTGCAGGAGGCAGAGTCCACACAGACGCAAGCGCGGCCTGCGGGGCTTCCCGGCCTTTCAAAGCCACTTGTAAACCCGGCAGCGCGCAGGGGCGGCCGAGGCTCTGGGGCCCGGGCCAGGAGGAGGGGACGGGCCTCCCTTTGGTGCCTAGAAATCAAAGCGGCCAACCTTGGGCTTTTTCTTCCCTTCACGCTGAGGCATTTTTATTGGCGAGATGAAGGGAGGCAGAGCGAGCCTACAGTCCTCGCTTTGCTTTTGGAGGTTAATGACCCAGTTAGCAGCCCTTGGCTGCGTTTCCGACATTTTGCAGACATCAAGCCCTGCGCCTCTGCCAAGTACATTCTGTTCCCTGGAGCTCATCCAATGCATCTCAGATTACTATGTAATGCGACAAAGAGGGAGTGGGGGCTGGGCGGGGCCGGAGAGCTGGGGGGGCGCGGCCGGGAAGGGGATGCCACTCTAAATATAGCCACCCTCTTGAGAGCGCATCCCTGCAGGTGCTTATTTATTGCACCGGTGCGAGCCCGAAGTGGGGGTACGGCGGAGCCCGCCGTCCAGGAATCCTGCCGTGCACCGAGCTCAGCCCAGGCCTGGCTGGGACCACGGAGGGAGGGGGCCAGGAGGCCGGGGGCGTGGCTAGTGGGTCGTGGGGCGGGGCTAGGACTCTGGGCCCCGCCCCCAGGCCGCCTCCCCCCCCAACCCCATCCGAGCTGCAGCCTGCGCGCTAATTATAGATGTGAATGGGAAGCTGCAGCTTTTGAATGATTGCTTTGCTCGAGCTGCCATTGGAGGCAGAGGAGCAGGTGCTGCCCCGCTGGATAGAGTGATTCATTTAAAAGCCTCCTGTCACGCACGCAAACTGCTCTCACACGCGAATCTTCAGGGTCTCTCCGGTCACTGCCTGGGGACGGATTCCAGCAGGGGTTTAAGAGGCTTGGAGCCTTTTTGCTGACCTTGTTCTCAACCACACACAGCCCTTAGAAAGGTCCCCACGTATGAGAAGAGAAGAGCCCCAGGCCTTTTCAGTCCATTGGAAAGCCGTATCCTGTTTTTGAGATGGAGAAACTGAGGCCGGGGTAGGTCCTAGAGCAGGCCCTGGGCCAGGCTGCAGCGGAGTTTAGCTCTCCATGGGCCTTACCATGCGGGAACTGGAAGCCAGTCTCACCAGCCCTGTGCAGCCCTACTCCCTCCTCCTCTCCTGTACAGAAAAGTTGCTAATGGCACAGGCTTAACAGTCCCTGGCATGGCCCCTGGGGAATGTTGAAAACTATACCCATTTTCCCGACAGGTATGTGTGAGTCAATCTGACGTACAGTCTCTCAGCACAATCCCGTTATGTGGAACGCGGGCTGGAGGTGGGCGTTCTTTTCTGTGGGCATCTTACACGCACCTGGCGCTCACAGTTAACCAAGAGTTTTTAAGAGCACAGTGGCTTCATCTGGGCTGCCCAAGGACAATGCCAAGTCTTATGCCTGTTTCACAGAGTCTGAGAGACAGGAAGTGACTTACTCACAATCTTCTGCTGATGAGTGTGTCTCACTGGGGAGCCAAAGCAAGGGCCCCTGGCTCTATCCTGTCCAGAACGCAAAGCAAGGAATCTGCGTGGTCACAGAGGGGAATAGCTGTAGCAACCTGGGCATCTCCACGTGGCCACCATGCTCCTCTTCCTAGAACTCCGAGGCCACCTCACACATCTACCTCCCATTTTAGTCCACAGTATGGAACTGGGCACAACACCGCCCTGTTCTCCCAACCTGGTCAGTGGATCTAACTTCAGATAGTAAAGCCAGTCCAGGTCCCAACCGGGACCCATATGTTCCACCCCATTTCCGCTGACCCGTTTGACTCACCCCTCAGCCTGCCATGTCTCCATCAGCTGTTCCTGTCACCTGAAGATCTCAGCCACGATAGCAGAGAAAAAAACAGCATGAAGTGACATCATGAAAGCAAAACAGAGAGGAAATAGCTGTGAAGGATTTTTAAACTGGCCTTTGGAAGGTAAGACTATAAGAACCCATCCTGCCCAGCATCAGACTATCTAATGTAGAATCTGAGTTCAAGTTTTCCACTTGAATACATCTTTTAAACTTCAAAGTCCTAGTCACTTAGTTCACTGGGACATGATATCTGATGCCCACAACTTAAAGGTTTTGGCTCATATTTCAGCAGTCTCAGTTCTTGTATGGTCAGCTGTCTCCAAGGTAGGATGGCATAACATGGGGAACATGGAGAAATAGCTTCAGAGAAATAAGCAGGAAGAGAGATAAAACCTTTGAGAGCAAGTCCACAGTGACCCACCCTTGAAACCAGGTCCTACCTCCTAACACCTATCACTTTACAAAGGTCTCGCACCTTTGATCACATGAACTTCAGGGGGACATGTAAATTATAAACTCTAATCTATGTTCCTGCTTTTTAGGATAATACTAGCACCTGTTCTAGAATATTATTGTGTGAATTAATGAGTTAATAAACATAAAGACCTAAAATATGTCTGGCACAGAATAAGTGCTCAGTACTCATTGCTGATCATTCTTATTGGAAATGGGTGAGGAATGAATGATATATGTAGGAACTTTCTAGAATAACGCCTAGCAGAGACTCAGTGCTTGGTGCAAAGCCACATTATAATTATTTCCTTATTTGCAGAATAGATTGCAATTCCTCTCACACATGATTATTCTAGGGTTAGATGCTACATATGAATATTGTATAGAGCTATATAGATTATTCACAAATGTTATTATTAACTTCACTGTTGGAGCACTATTTCAAAGAATGTTGTGTGTATATAAATGTGCCTGACCATCCTTTGAGACACAGGGGTAAGTAATATCCAGGCCTTCAAAATGGGGATAGGTAGGTGAAGACCGTCCTTGGTAGGGAAAGACTGCATTGAAAACCAGAGAACATGACTAGGATCTGGAAGAATTAGAAGGTCTAGACACATGGGAATAGGAAAGAATTTCCTAGGAAACAGATCAGCAAGTGCCCAAGTAGGAATGGAAAGGAAATATGTGAGACCTGCAAGCTTACCAGCCTTCACAGCCCCAGCTAAAAGAGGCAGAGAGGGAGACAGCTGACCAGGGAGGAGGCCAAGGAGGCCAGGTACCCCAGGGAACCACAGCCAGCCCAAGAGTGTAGGTGTGCTGAGGACATACGGGGCGGGGGGTGGTGGTGGTGATGATTCTCGTATAGACTGCAGAATCTCACATATTGGAAGACAGCGTAGAAGAATGCTTCTCTGGGGCCATAGCACGTCTCAGATTTCATAATTTACTCTCATGTTTCCTCCTCTACATTCACCTCTAAGTTCCACACAAAGTGAGAATAAAAGATTCTCCTTTCTCACATACCCCCAACCTGGCGTACCACAGGGCACAGTGACACACAGTAGGAGCTCAGAATAGACCCAATGTCCAAATGACTATGACCTTGATCCCAAGGATGAAAGGACCACTCAAGTGGACCAAATGAGGTCAGCAGATTCCCCCTGGGATTTTTCCTGCATTTTAACTGCAGTAAATAGAAGTTAAAGGGTGATCGTCTATTCCTTATACCCTTTAAATAAAGAACTGAGGAGAAAAAGAAAAAAAGTGCAATGTAGAGCAAAAATAAAATCCTTCCTGTAACTCTCAGTCTCTTGACTATTTTAATCAGTCATGCTCCACAGCCCTCCAGAGAGAGAGAGAGAAAGAGGGAGAGAGAGGGAAAAATGCTTGCCCCCAAAAGCTATGAGTTTAGGCAACTAGTCTTTTGTCCTCTTAAGTCCTCTGTGACCTGGATCCCTTCCCAACTGAAGTTGGGAAGCAGAAAAGAAATCCAACTTGTTTCAGTTGTTTAGGATTTAGGACAAGAAACGGACAGAAGCCTTACCCACTGTCCTACCCTGACCTTCTCTTTAAAATATCAATGTCACTGTCTTCCTTGGTTTCACTTGGAAGGGCGATTTGGTGACTTGAACACAGGCACAAAATGCAGCAGGAGGAAGAAACAGAGCCTAGAGGTTATTGAGTTCAACGCTTTCACATTACAAAAGAGAAAAGAGAGAAGGAAACACAAAGACTTATCCCAGGTTACCCAGTTCATTAGGGATGGAGGACAGGGAACAGGACTTCTAGTTTCAAGCCTAGCACTCTTTTCATATGCCATTCCATTTCCATTCATGGAGAACTCATCTCCCTGGAAAGAAAAGGGAGGAGCTTTAGGGGAAGCAGGCCTGGGTCTGAAGCATACCCCCCACAACCTAGCTTTGTAAACTTTCACAAGATCCAAGGCTTCCTGGAACAACAATAACATCATTACTGACCACTTATTAGGTGTCAAGTTCAGGAAAAATAAGATAAGAAGCTGTTCGGTGCAGTAAAAATTACAAACCATAAAGCTTGTATGATTCCAGATTTCATGGTTTTCTTCCATCGTAGCATCCTGCTTCTGTAGACCTCAGCTTTCTGATCTATAAAATTCAGGATTATTTTTAAGAGTAAGAAAATGTCTAGCACAGGCTTGCCATAAAATAGATGCTCTAGACACAGTAGCTAATATTATTTTGCAGAAAAAATTGAATATATTTGAATGTTAGATCTTAAATCTTACACTTCTGATTATACTGCTCAAGAATACTAGCTATTATTAATCATCATCACCTGACACCATCCTCAGTGTCCCCAGTCTGATGTATCTTTTCAAGGAATTGGGTTCCACACATGGGGTAGTCAAGAAGAAGGACAGGTAAGGAAGGGTGGGGCTGGAACCTGCCCACCCATGCTGGAAAGCTGAACCAAACAGTTTAGATCTGACAAAAACAGCTCTATCCACCCATGATTCAGTACGAGAGCCTACTAGGGTTCCTACCTACAAGTTAGAGTACACAGATTAGACTTTGGTAAATCTGGGGTGAGCTAAGGTTGGCAGCCATAGTGTCTGAAGGGGAAAAAAATCACAGGAGAAGGATCTAAACTACTATTTCTGGCAAAAGGAATAGTAGATTTTAACTAGGAGAAAATAATGCTGGGTGGGTAGATCACCAAGAAAAGAGCAGAAGAGCCAGGATTACCACAGAATCCAGTCAGAAGGCCTAGAGATTACCGTGGATCTAGAGCTTCTGAACATTGCACATGAGTCTCCTCCCACCCCCAATCATATAAGTCATGAAATACTGCAGTGCTTTCTGGACACATTTTCTTGGAATAAAAATACAGAAGCATATAGGAGAATGATCCAAGGTAAGTGCGGTTTTTAAAATGACATATGTTTAATTTCTCTTACCAGAAAGGAGATTGGAAGAAAACAAGGGAAAATGTTAGCATCTGTTAATCTGATGAGCAGCAATCACATCTGTTACATCCTTTTTGCATGGTTATATATTTAATAATTTAAAATAAACATATAAAATAGTAAATGGATTTAAAATCTAATACATTTTATTAATATTGTATCATAGTAGAAAATCTGGGGATTTTATGGATAACAACAGGGGAAGATAATGAATTTTAAATGTTAGGATGTTGGCTGCCTGATGTGATATCTTCCAAGCCTAACAACAGGTCTTATCCGAGTGAGAATTCACAGAAGACCCTTGTATACTGAATTCTAAATATGTGCACTGGGAGAGAATTCCTGGATTCTTCACACCATTTACCTTGTTGTTGCAAATGATGGCTTGAGTGTTCAAAAAATCCCATTTGAAGATAGAAATCAGTATCATGTACTCTCCTATCAAAAGAAAACCTAAGAAGCCTTTAAACAGTCAAAGCTAAGGTAGATGAGAGACCAGCCTTATGACCATCAACCATCAGACCTGACCGACCTTTGTGGAGCATTCTCCCCAATGCCAACAGAGCACTCATTCTTGGCAAGTTCACCTAGAACAGCCACCAAGGGAAACCATTTTCTTGGTCAGGAGGCAGAGTCCTGCAGACCTGCACTCAGAAACAAGTTTTGTTTTGCATAAAATATGGGAACCAACTTAGGTCACAGATCACAATGAGACAGAAGAGAACATAGACATTTTTTTGGCCTGATGGGTAACAATTGTCAATAATAGTTGGCAGCTGAGCTGTTCAGAAGGAAACAGAAGAGCTGTAAAGCAAAGATACCACAGCCCAGGACACAGCTTTATGGAGCAATGTAGTTCAGAGGCAAATAATTCCAAGCCTGGGGGAAGTCCTGTACTTGGATATTCAGGGGCCTGGATGAGAAGAACATGGCATCAGCTGAAGACAGCTGGGGTCTCTGGCTGTTCTACTAACCCACAAGCGGCTGTGGGCCTGTCCCTTTCATTTCTCCTTTCTGGCCACTACTTCCTCTTAAGCAAATGGCTTCAGTAACAGTAGACTCCAGGCACTACATGATTTCCATTGCTACCTTTCTTTGACTGGCTTTGTATTCATTCTGATTCCCCTTCGTCTTCAAGGAAAGGCTTAACTTTTGGTCATCTTTGTGTCAGACGGTAGGAGACGTTGTGAGACTTCACAGGGTACATTTGATTGCATGAAGTAGATGATTTCCCCACAACTGTGGATATGTGCAGACATATTCCAAAGGGTTCCACAAGGACATATTTACAAACAGCCTTTAAAAAGCAGTAAAATGGCAAAATAAGCCTTGCAAGAGAAATTCTGTATACCAGACAATTTAATTCTGAACAATAGACCACATGAGGATGTATAAATAACTAATTATGCTGGACAACACGAACAGCTTTTTTGGATGATTGCAAAATTGGGGAGGAAGGAAATGTGATGGGTATTTATACATTTGGGCTTCAGTCAAAGATTTCATATTCAGTCTTAAGCAATTTGACTTACAAAATTAGCTCTGACTAGAACATGGTCACACAACTCGAAACTGGCAGAAGTCTGCTATCTCCAGGGAACAGTTTGTGTCTACCATGCTAGGGAATGGAATGGAGGACTGAACATGCATTACTGTAGTCTCTATAGGATGGTCAGTGGGTGGTACCTTGGTCTCCATAGCGACCTGTAGACAAGGAGAAGAGATGCTTTGGGAGCATTCACAAGAAGTTTTCCAATAAAAACTCCAGCTCCTCTTGTCATCATGTAAGCACACACTCATGCACACTCAACTCTACGTTTTTACTGGAACTTTACTGTGTCAACAACACCATGACATGCCTTGGAGGTACAGAGACTGGATCTCCGTAAAGCACATGATGATATCTCCCTTACCACTACCTATGTGGTGCCTACACAAAAATCCTTGCTGGGCCCATAAATTAGGGGTGAAATGAGTAACACATAGTCCCTACCTAAAAAGAACCTTTAGCCTAAAGGGTGACAAAACTGCATAAGTCATTCTGGTTCAGAGGAAGGGTTAATATATGCCTTACTGAGAAACCAACCCCTCTGTGAACACAGATGGGACAAAGCAATTAATTCTGACCTTAGTGATCAAAAAGGGTCTTTCCTTCCTGTTACAGGGCCTTTGCATACCCATCTCTGCATTTCTATCACTCTCAGTCCTCTTCATAGTAGGCACTGGAGGGATAGACATGAATAAACAGATAAGGTCAGACACTCTGGAAGAGTAGACCAGTAAACAAACACATAAGTAAATATTATTAGTGAGTTATGCTACATATTTTGATGAAAATGTGTGTAATAACCTGAGGTACAATGACACAAGGATGAGGAAGAAAGAAGGATATTAACTTTTTTGTTTTTGTCTGTTTGTTGAGACAAGGTCTTGCTATATGTCCAGGGTGACCTTGAACAATGTAGCATAGGCTGAGTACAGAGTAATAGCAATCTGCCTGCCTCAGCCTCCCAAGTGGTAGCATTACAGCTATACATCACCATACCTAGCCATGGAGGGTATTAATTTACATCTATGGAACTAGGGAATACTGCTCTGGTAAAGGCATCAGCTGGTGTCTGACTTACTGAAGGACCATCAAGGGGACCTGATGGGGGAGCTAATTCAGCAGAAAAAGAGATCAGACAATGAGGTGAATTCTTGTGCAGAACGGGAAGCTGGACTTGGGAAGCCCTAGGAACATCTGGGACAAACTTCCTCCATTGTTCCAGCAGAGTAATTTAGACAGAGCTTCAAACAGTTGATCCTAGAGGAAAAGTTCCAGAGTCCTCCAGGCTTCTGGAACCTTCTATCTGGCGCCTTTGAGCAGAAGCTCACATATCATTGGGTCACTATCACAAATGTAAGCGTTAGTCTCAGAGCCAGGAAAATTGCCACTCTACTTTGAAGGACTATTCATCTCCCTGCTGCATCCTTCCAACCAGTAAACCATGCTGGGCTGGCCCTACGCTTTCCCAGCTATGCGAAAGCAACATTCTCCCCTGCTGAAGTGAGTCTTGTGTTGCTGCCACAGAGATGATGGATTTGGAGGGGGAGGGAATCACACACAAAGCTAGGAAAAAGTATCCTAAATGTAGAAACTAACTTTTTCTGATGGAAAAATTATACACTTAAATGTTTCTGAGCTTAAATAATGAGAGATCTCAGCCAAGTGCCAAACTTGACTGATAATGGAAAGTTTCTCAAGGTGAAATGTACCGCAGGGTTAGTTGGCCATGACATTTGATAAAATACTGTTTCATAGCAGCAGCGGGAAAGTCAGGAGTGGGAGTGAATGGGTCAGAGTTACATGTACTTGCTCAGCTTTCAAAGACTTTTTCCTTGAAAGACAAAAACAAAGGCAGGATGAAAACTCAATCAGCTGCTTCCTTCAGGAGGCCACTGCAGCAGAATTAGCCATGGCAGATGTGCCAAGAGTGAAGTTTTTTAAATTGCTACCAACAAGAGCACAGGGTCAGAAGTTCCTAGAATTATTTCCTACTTGAATGAAAGGAGCACAGGACTAGAACAAGGTCCGGAGTCAAACCCAATAATTCATTTTTAACCAGTAGCTACGCACTGATCATCTTGGAGCACTTGGCAACTCTGAGGAGAAGTAAAGGTAGATCCTGCCCTCCTGGCTCACAGTCAAGACAAGTCTTTTGTTCCTTTTGAGACACCGAAGTGTTCTGAGACTTTCTATGAGAAAAAACTGTAACACTGTAAGACTAACCGTCCTAAAGCAAGACCACGGTACTGATTTTCTTCTCCATTTTGCAGTGCTGGATTGAACCCAGGGTCTTGCCCATGCTTGGCAAGCACTGTACCCTGAGTTATGTCCCTAGGCTTGCTCTGTGTTTGGTATTCCTCTCTTTATCATGCTCGGCAGCATAGTTGGATGAGAAAAGCCCTGAGTTCAAAATTTGCTCTAACGAACCTTTACAGGTCTCTTGGCCTCCCTTGGCTTTGGTTTGAGGTGTCAAAACCAGGGAATAATATCATCACTGAGCAATCTCTATACATACGTTCCAGCAATATGTATATTCCAGCACAGTAACTTAGACAGCAACTTACATTTTGTACACTGTAAAAGATCAAATTCATCAGGTGGATTTTCCTCCACTTCAGCCTCTGCTCACTTTCCTTTAGTGTCATGAAGTATGAATAAGAGGCTGTTACTTCCCTTGCAAGCCTGCTTTCTGTCTGGTTCCATCTCAATCTATAGTGGAGCCAACAAGAAGTTATATCTATGCAGTATTGTGCAACTTCGAGTCTGTGAAAGCTATTTGCACTGCTCCGATCAGAGCAAATAAATGGAAATAAAACAGTAGACTTATTCCCACCCTTAATAATCCATGCATGACATCCAACAGAGAGAGACCCAGATCCACCAGCTTTTCCTAGAACATTCTGAACATGAGGGAGTTCATTATACTATGTGGGAACTCAAGGCTAGATCTTCCTGAGTTTCAGTCCACTTCTGGGCTGGGCAACTTCCTGAGATCACCTAACATTGCCCAATTTTCTTACCAGTATAACAGGTAGTAATAATGACTTATGGATAGTTATCAATATTAAGTGGAATGAGGTATTTTTAAAAGAGTCACCTAAGCTAGGAGTAATAGTACATGTCTGTAGTTCTAGCACTCAGGAGGCTGAGGCAGGAGGCTGAGGCTGGGAGTTCCAAACCAACCTGGAAAGACCCTGTATCAATAAATACATACATACATAATAAATAAATTCATAAATTTTTTAAAGCCCCAAAATATCAGAAGTGTCACAAGCATGTTTGGGTTCTTTCTCTCCCCCAGGGGTGGAAAAATGAAATGAAATACTTATAACAATAATAGCTAATGTTTCTGTAGCATTTATCATATGGAAGCAATATTTAGCTATGCACCATTGTAAGAGCTTTGCTTACCTTGATTCATTTGGCCTTCAGCATGGTTCTGAGGCAGAACGATGTTTCCATTCGCACGCTACAGGTGAGTGAGATTAGGGTTCATGTCGTCTCAGAGGCTGAACCAGGGTTTAAGACAGGCTGCTCTATTGTGAGCACTGCCTGCCCACTGAGCTATGCTGCAAACCATTCCTGTGGCTATTTTAGCTTTACATTTTAAGGTCTGGCACATAGGTTCCTGTTTTTCCTTGTTGTCATTGTGGAATTGCTCTAGGATGTAGATTCTGATTGAATTCTGATATCATAAGGGCACCTTCCTCTCATTTGTCCTGATTCAGCTTCAGATGAACCTGTTCACAGAATCTTAGCCTTCCCCCACCTAAACTGCCTTTGGAAAGTTCCCACACATCATTCAGGTATTTAGGATGGAAGGAGGAACATGACACGTAAACTGAACTTAGAATTAACAGATTGATTTGATCTCACTGATTAGGCAAGGGAGGTAATGAAGAGGCAATTGGGTATTTACAAAAGAAAGGAAGGAGAGATTTCTGGGAGGGCTCAGACAGATCCGATCCAGGCACCTTTGCTGAGCCCCCCAACCTCCGCACCTCCTTGCTGGAGCAGGAATGGCAGGCACGATGCCTCTGTCTGCCTGTGGCTGATTATGTTGTCCCACAAGTGTTCTGATTTGATCTGGCCCATTGTGCCCACTGCAAAGACGGGACGCTACAGTCTGCAGAATTAAACCGGAGTGGCCCCACTTCTAAGGACCACTTCTCCTTAGTCTTCCAACAAACCACAGCCCTTGTGCTCGTCCCCAAAGTCTCCCGACACACTCCATTGCTCAGGTCCACCCCTTCTTCTTTAATTCTACCAACTTCCTGTTAAATTTTCAAGACTGTTTAATCTTCACCTTAATGTTTGTCTCCAATAGACCCAATTCAGAACTCCATCTTCTCTTGAGTTTCCCATTACACGTGATCATTCTGCATTAAGTCTATGTGTGTCTGTCTATTTCACCAGGGTGTACATCTGACTAGCAGAGGGAAGGTCACAGTCTTCTATGAGCAGTCCATTAACATAGTTCTTGGTAAGAGGAAACTTTTAGTAACTTTTTTGTGGACTGAGCTTCACATGCAGCTGACTGAAATTATTTTGTGACTCCTACAGAATTGAGAGTTTACTCCTACAGATGAAGCCAGCCAATGAACTTCTCTCACAGAGACTATAAGAGAGCACAACCCATCAATCTCTGAGAGCCACAGGGAAAACTCAGCCATTAGCATTTAAAGACTTATATAACTAAAGGAATCCTTCCACCAGAAAGCATGACTCTGTTTTCTCTTATTATCTACAACATGAATAAGAATTATTATAATGTCAAATTAGTGCCAGGAGTCATTTATTTTTAGAAAGGAAAATTAATAAGGCACAATGAAATTGTATTTCTAGAATCTCATTCAGGTGTTCTTCACACATACTCCTTAGCAATAATTAACTTTATGGCATTTTATAGCTGGTAGATCATTTATGATTTCATCTTCATAGTAATACCAAGAAATTTGATTTATTTGCCAATTTAAAGGTAAGAAACTGAGATCTAGCAAGCAAAAAGATAATAATTATTAAGTACTACAGCTGAGTCCCAACCCAGGACCTCTATGTGTTGAGTTCTCTTCTTCCAGGTATTGTTAAGCATTTCAGGAATTCCCCTTAGTGTAAGTCTGCCAAGTGAGAAGTTCCTTCCCAGACCTCCGTGGTCCTTATCAGAGCCCTGTATGTCTCTTCCACCTCAGCCACACTTGTGTAAGTCCCTTTATACTTCTTGGTGTTGTGGAATCATCTTGCTAGGGCATTTTAGTGTCCAAGAGCCTCTTGATTGCTCAGGACTCTCCAAAGACTCACTTTTCGTGCTTTCAGTCAAGTCCCCTGCCTTCAAGAAATAACCTTTGTCCTAACTCTGTGACCTACTCCTTCTTCCTGTCACTTTCACTTTGCCCCCAAAATAGCCTTATTCTTTCAAAATGAAATTAGAGATGTGACTGTACCCAGGGAAGGTGCTGTTTCAGTAACCCGAATGCTCATGTATCACTAGAGCATCAACCAATGTAAGTTTTCCAGTAACTGGAACAGAGCTTGACACATAGACAGTGCTCAGTGCATAGCTGAAGTGGAGACAAGAAAGTAAAACAAGAATCAATAATACTCATAAATAGACTGTTCAGGTGATAGAGATGGTTACAATAAACCTTTGAGCCAAAAGGGGCTGAATGTCATTTCTTCTGAGATGGTGGCCAAGAAGGAATAAAAGACGGTTGCCTTTATTACATGCATTCTGCAGTATTTGACTTCAAGGTGGAGTCAGCCTAGCCTAAAGCATAGGCTTTCCTGAACCACCTCACGTAGAAGGTAAATGTAAACCACCTGAATGTAAAAACCAGTTACTGAGAGGCACAAAGGCAGTGTTTGCAGCTTAACCTTGAGTAATGGCGTAGATCTAAATCATCCCCCCAAAGTCACATGTTGATTGAGCATAGGGTACTATACTCATCAGTAGAGCTCTTAACCGAATATTCTATTAGAAGGTGGTACCCAGTTGAAGGAAATGGATCACTGGGGGTGTGGCTTTGATGGGAGTATCTCCGGCCATTCTGGTTCTCTTTATTTTTAGGTGCATTGAGCAGCTTTCCTCTGCCATGCTACTTGACCATGCCATCTTTGTCTTGGAGCCAGCTGACCATGGACTGAATCCTCCAAAGCCATGAGCCACATAAATCTTTTCTCCTTTAAATTGCAAATATCAGGTATTTTGTCCCGGTGATGGGAAAACTGATTAATATGGCAATGTATGGATTACTTTATAATTTTTGATTATTTTAATAAAAATTCAGGCATTCAATATGTTTTACAAATAATTCTAGTCATTGTACGTTCTTTGTCACTTGGTGTAATTGGGTTGTAAAAACAAAAGATTAGAACTTGATAGTGGGAGACTTTCCTTTCTTTTTCCTTCCTGGAGTCTAGAAAAATAGAGGCAACAATGGAAGAAACAGACAAAACTCAATCAGGTGACCCCAACTCCTCTTTTATGTACTTGACACTGTTTTTTTTCAGAGTGATTTTCTAGGCCCTGTCCCTATCAGTTCTCTCTTGAACTTATTTCCATGGTACATGACAGTCTTAGTGACTCCCCCAGACAGTGTACCCCTGTCCAAGTTGAGTTGTAGGTTTCCCAGTCTTTAGGCAGTAGCACCCACTGCAGAGGGTGGAGAGAGAGACCCCCCCATACTGGTCTACCAGTATGTACCCTTGTGCTTCCAGACTACCCTGATCACAGTTACTGAATGTGGATGATGTACCACACTGGAACTGACCAACTTCCATAAAAGTTCAACAATGCTCAAGCTTTACATGAAAAAAGAGACAATAGGGCTAGGGATTTAGCTCAGTGGCATGAGCACCTGCCTTGCCAGTGTGTGGTCGTGAGTTCGATCCCTGGTACCAATAATAGAAACAAAAGAGAGACAATAAAGAGGTGGATGGAAGTGAAGCGAAGTGTACTATGACTCTGCTGCTACTGCCCGTGGCTGTGGGCCCTTCAACAAGCCATATTCTGGGGCACAGGTTGCTCTCCTTTGAGATGAGAATAAAAGCCTACCTTTCCAACTTCATAGAGTTGTTATGAGGATCAAAGAGGATCCTGGGTATGAGAAGTTTTCTTAACTATAAAGCTCTGTACATTTTGAAAGACATTTGTTATGAAACAATAGACGAGGAAAAAAAGGAGAAGTTGGTTTTTCTCCCTGGCCTGGAACTTTGAGTCATAAAGCAGCTAACTCAGCGGCTTTGAGGCAGACATCAGGGAAGAATTCTGGCCCTCTGCCCCTATCCCAGTTGTTAAAATCCAGCATGATACTCCAGAGTAGAATCCATCATGCAAATGCAGTCTGGAAAAGCAAACTCAGGCCTGTGTGCATGCTCCAGGCCCTTCTCCAGGACCCGGAGGACAGATGTGCTGAGAGATTTGCGCTTTTCTCCCTGGGCCCAGTCTTTAGAGTCGACCTCAGAAGTTAGGCCCCAAGGGCTCTGTTTCTGGGGAAATTTCACGGCACTTAGCTGATCTCACAGGGCTCTGCAGGACAGGTATCACTGTTCTATTTTCAAAATGAGTTTTGAGGTCAGAGAAATGAAGTGAGTGGCTGCTGTCTACCCTATTTTGAGGTCCACCTCTCCTCGGTTTGAGCTCCTGGTCCTCGTGGTCACGGAGTGTGGGTTCATGAAACTGATCTGAGGGTGTCAGAAGAGAGCTCGGTCTGCACAGCGCCCTTGAAAGCACTCTCCATTTTGAAAAATGTCTGTTACCTGGCAACAGCAATGCTGGTAGCCCAGAGGGTTACTTTACCAGGCTTTGCCCTCTAAATCTGCTCCCAGTTTCTGCTCTCGGGGGTACTCTTAGAGGGGATTGTTATACCCAGACAAAGCTCCAGGGTCTCCCTTTATGAAGACCCTCTTCAAGAGACTCACCTGCCTCAGCCTCTCTCCTGCATAAGGGGCACATCCTGAGTAGCTTCTCAACCAGCTGTGAACTCATCTGAGGGTGTCCTATCTCCCTGGAGGCATCCTGAATACCCATGAGCATTTCCAGAAGGGGCCACCTCTTGGGTTGTGTGGTCAGAGTGGGTCTCAAGAGAAGGGCTGCCATACTACAGGTGCAGAGGCTGTTGTGCTCTCCAAGGCGCTCAGGCGGCCTCATGAGTAATCTGTTTCATCTGTCTCTGTCCTTCAGCAATAGGGATACTGGCTCTAGGGTCCCCTTTGTCTCAGAATTTCATTGAATCTCTAGTTCTGAAGAGATTAGGATTCTCTTCTCTGCCGATGGTGTGGTTGGATGCTCCCCATGTGCCTAACCAGAGTACCCTGTAGTCCTGCTCCTCCCCACAGCCCCACCCCTTACTGCATGCACCAAGCCAGCCCCTGAGAATCCAGTTCCCATTCCTGGCTTCAGGAAACCTTGTAGCTCTTAACTTCTGTAACCATGTCTTGGGGCTTTCTGGTTCATGCTCTGAGTAGTCAGGAACTGTGGCACTAGAATTCTTAAGACCACAGACCAGGCTAATTCGATATGAAGGCACCTTGGCTTGGTCCCCTCTCCTAGGGACCAGCACTCTGGGAGAGGTGATTCTAGAGGGCTGGGAGTGTGAGGTGCCCAGCTCAGGGCTTCTGGGGAGGAAGACTGATGGAAACTACTGTTTAGGCCCCTTTCACATCAGCTTCTTCCAGATAGGTAACAAGTTAGCTTCCACTGGCTTCTGGTAGCAGGCAAAGAGTCCTAATTTTGGCATATATATTGGAAGAAGCAGCTGGGTCAGCCAGGGCTTCTCACTGGTCCTAAATGTACAGAACATGGAGGAATTCTTAGGACTCGAATTGGCTGGATCTGTCCCCAAGCAAATCAAAGGCTTTAGGATTGAGGGAGAAAAGGGAACAGTCTGAGAATTTTAGGCCTGGAAGGTTCTGGGTATAAACGTGGGCTGGAGGAGGTTGCAGAGAATTTGTAAGTCTGACAGTACCCAGGGAGAAGGAGGGGATTTGGCAATGTCTGGGATATGACTGGACTTGGTTGGATAGCTGTGGTTTCCGGAAATAGCCTGTATCTTGTTCTACACTCTACTGAGACAAGTAGAAGAGCCATATTGGAACAGAACCCCATCATTCTTATATGAAATCAAGGAGCTTACATAGAGAAGAGCTAGATGGTGGGAGTGTGGTTTAGAGAAGCTGAAATGGACAGATAGAGAGGCCTGGAATATGCTAGTTTAGTAAGCCTCTTCTACCTCCTTACTACTGCCCCTAAAGGAGACACCCATCAGCTAGCTGGAAGAGCATAAGTCTAGGCAAAGGGACAAGGCATTCAGGCAAGACACTGTGTGTCAGAGCCTTCCCAGGAGGGTCCTTGGAAGCAAGTGGAACATGATCAGCATGCTTGGGAACAAGTGAAGAAGGATTTGGGCAGTAACTTGGGTGTGAGGGCCCAGAAGTTCTGCAAGTTGGTTAAGGGTTCTTTTGTTCAATCCAGATGTAAATTATGAATCAGCAAATTGCAGCTCTGTTAGTGGTCCTGATGCCTCCAGACAATGCCAGAATGAAGCCGGATAAGGCTGGATGTCAAAAGTTGACATGGTTGGCTGCTGGCTGTTGCAACTGCTGGCCTCTGTCTTCTGATGCCAGTTTATGCCAAATGCCATAGATTGACTTTTCTGGGTGCTGGTCTCTGTCACTGATCTTTCTTGGGCTACTGATTTGTGGGTCAGTTTAAGGTTGACAGCTCCTAGTGTTTGAAATCACTGTCCTGTCCATTCAGGATAAAAATCACCAACATATTTATAGTCCATCAACCACCAAAGTGAGTCTTTAAGATGACCTGGGCAATAGCAGAGAGTGATCAGTACACTGGAAAGACCTCTCCAAAACTAAGCCAAGAAACGTGGGGAATATTGTTTATATAGCAGTCACAGAGCTGTGATTAGTCCAAAGGTAGGTTTGTGATTGGTTCATGTGAGTGCAAAGCTTCCACATAATTTAGCTTCATGGTTACAATTCAGCAAGGGAGGAGGCAACACTATCTGATTGACATCTGCTGTGTCTCAAGAAAATGGCAAAGCTGAAACCAGGAAATCTTCAGGGGGCTAGCAATGTTCATTACAGCCTACTGTGGATTGAGGTGGTTGGGATGGGCCTAAAGCTCTCCCCCCCCCCTTGATCTTTGTCACCTTTGAATGCCCTTCCCCTTCTTCTAAGGAGTGACAGTAATGTCTGAAGTGGCAGGAGCAGGGGACAGGCATCGTTGCTGACAGCCAAGCTATACTCCTATTGGAGCAGCCTCTTGAAAAGCAGTTGCTAAGTAACCAGGAAGGACACTGAGGCAACTTGTCCCAATCCACAGTAAGAGAGGAATGAGGAAAAAACAAAGACAAGTGAGGAGGAGAGGTATGAAAACCATTGGCCAAATGATGCTCCCTCTCTGGTTAAGGCAAGGGGAGATTCAGGGCTTCTCCTCTATCTCAGCACCAGACACATTCCCACTCCTGGGCCAGGCTCTGAGGCAGGCCCGACCCTGGGGGGGGGGGGAACGGGAGAAGAAGCTCAGTTCTTTCATTACCTTATATTAACGGAAGGGAAGACCCAACCCAGAGGGAGTTTATAAAGGCAAGGCCTAACACCAGAAGTCAGGTTAACTAGGTGCTAGTTTCCTGAAGCTATGGACACATAGTATCTTAAATTATAATTAAGTTTTTCCTTGATAAAAATAAAATTTACCCACCTGTGTGGCTGGTGTCTAGATGTTCTCCCAAAGCCTTATGTAGTCATGGGAAGCAGGCTTTTCAGAGGTGATTCAATACAGAGCTTGTGATTGATTCAAGGTCCAATCCTGGGATTAAGGATGAGTGCTACACCTGTCCTAGGGTAGATAACCTTCATATAATAAAGGACTGAAAAATTCTTGTCTCTCTTTGTTGCTTTTTCTGTCTTCTGCTGCTACACATCTGCCATCTGCCAGTTTGCTTGGCAACCAGCAGATTATGGACTGAAACCTCCACAAACTGTAAGCTAAGTAAACCTTTCCTCTGTTAACTGGGGTATCAGGTATTTTGTCTCAGCAATGAGAAGTGTAACTATGACACCACTGTAGAAGGCGAGGCTGAGCCGTTATAGGGCCCTCATGGACTCTAATACAGATTATGAGAAGGAAGCATTGAAAGCCAAGAGAGTCCCTGTCGAACTCAGTTCCTTCCCAGTTTCTCCATTTAACCTTTCAAACACGCCCACCACTTCACTGTGCCTCTATAACCCCATGTGTGAAACATAGGTGATGGATCACAGCAGCATTCCCAACCTGGGATCTAAAAGGTCCAAGGAATATAGAAGCCTCACCGGCTCAGTGGGAGGCCAATAAAAGCCTAGAAAAGGAGAGCAGACCCCAACCCAGAGTTGCCTGGAGCAGTTCTAGTTTTAAGTTTAGCATGTTTGGTTTCTGTATAAGACTTTATTTTGAAGCCACAAAAAGGGGGGGGGGAAGGGAAGGGAAGGGAAGAGCGAGGAGAGAATAGAAAAGCAGAGGGAAGAGAGAGGACAAGAGTGTTGGCTAGACAGTCTCCACACTCCTTCCAGCCCTCCTGTTTTCTAACCCACCCTGGCGTTTTCCTGCCCACATTTTCAAGAACCACTTCTGTTCCCTTCTGCCATCCTCTTAGGGAAGAATCCATACATAAGCCCAGAAAAAGCCACTGCTTAGATCTCATTTCCCTGCTCTGTGAACTGCTGGCTCACAAAGAAGGAAATTGGGGGGTTTTGTGGGCTAAGAGGGAGGAGACCTGGGGCCCTTGGGCTTTAAATCAGGCTCAGAGGTTTGGATTCCCTGCAGCTCGACCTTCACATGCCCTTCTCGCCTCCAGAAAACTTCACACTCACACCCAGGCATAGGGAACCATGCCCAGCTCCCAGGCTGCCCCTGGAAGCCAGGCCCACTCTGAGAAGTTGTTTTGATTTTTCAGGAAAATCTGTTCATAGCCAAAGCTTCCCTCCCAAGATCAACACAGGCATGGATTTTCTAGGTGCTTGGGAGATGAAGGCTCTGAGTGGGTTTTTGCCATTGGCTGGCCAAGGAGACCTGCAGATAACATCCACACCTGAAATAGTACATGTGATTCATGATTTTATTTGTTTTCTTCTGTAGAGCCTCACCCTTGCCAGCTCTGGGCTTGCTGACATGTTTTCAACAGCCTTGCTCAACACTGCCCACCTGGCGTTCAACAGCCCTCAATAGCCAGCTGACAAGTCCAGGAATTCCACAGGAGCTTGGAGGCATGGAAATCCAGAGGGACTGAGGGTTTCCTTTGCACATACACATGCACACCATTGAGTGAAAGAGCTCCTCACAAAAGAAGAGAGTTTGTCCAAACCACTTGAGAGCACAGGGCAGTGACAGGAACACTGCACTAGGAGTCAGGAGAGAAATTCCCTCAATCTTCATTCATGTGGGCTCAGATGAGCCACATCCTCTTTCCAGACCTGTTTCCTGTTCTAAAAAATGAAGCGATTCCCCCTATTCAAACAGTTCCTATGTATCGTGTGCCCGCCCTGGTGAGACGGCTTTCCTTGGCTAAGGCCACAGCTGAAGGAAACATACAAACACTATATCGAACAAATTAGCCCAGAAGTCACCAGAGTGTCTGACCTAGAGCCAATTTTTCCTCTGGTGGAAGTGCCTCAAGAAGCAAACTGATGCATTCTTGTTCCTCTGAGAGTTCATAGTGCAGTGAAGGAGAGTGAGGAGGCCTCGGGGAGCCACCTCAGGAGGCAGTGAATATCTAAATTGAGATTTAAAACCTGAGCACTTCTTTGACAAAGTGGGGAAGTGGGGCAGAAAGAAAAATATGGACTGTAGAGAATTGGAAGAATTTCAAGAAATTCCCCAATGACTAGACATCATGGGATAACAAGGGAAGAGGAAGTGAGAGATTAGGAAAATCAGGTGTCCAGGGGCCCGCACAGGTCAGGCTATGAGGTTTAGATTTATTTTTTCCTGGAGGTAATGAGGAAGCCCTGAAATGCAGAGGAAAGACATCATTTAGATTTTAGAAATACCAGGCTGCCTGCCTTGCGGGGTATAGGTTCAAGAGTTGAAAAACAAATAAATATGCTCAGAAAGGTTGCTCAGAAAGCAGAAAGCAAGAGGTGATCAAGGCTCAAACTGTGTCAAGTCTCACAGCAATAAAAAAAGGAAGTGAAATCAAAGTCTATAGTAAGGGTTGTTACTGAATGAGCATTTTCCATTTCTAACTTTCTAGGACTCTGAAGCTAAAGAAATCTTTCTGCGCTCAGCTCACCTTCCATTTTTACCCACTCCTCCTCCCACCTCCCACACCCCACTCACACTCACTGTGAAGTCTGGCCGGCCCCTCCCACTCCTCCGCTGTGCCGTGAGGCTTGGATAATAGGCGTGGCAGCAGGCCCAGGCATCCCCACCATCTTCCCCACCAGCACGTTCCACAGCCTGAGCAGTTGGCTGCCACCATGAGTGTTAATTGGAGAGACATCTGAAGTGACCAGACTGGCTACGCTGCCACCATGATAGACACACTCCATCTGCTCTAACCAGGCACATCTCAGCACACACATGAGGCCGGCCTGTTCCCTGTGCCCGGGACTTGTTAGAAGTTAGACTCAAAGAAGTTAGATTCGTGAGCTGTTAAACAAAAAACAGCCTCAGAGAAGAGTGGGTCCATATCTTCTGATGTGATGAGGAGGAGACCAAAGTTCATTCTTGTCCAGGGTTAAAACCTGGTCCTATAGCTTGGTCCTTTAATTCTGCCCTCTTTCCTTTACAGGTAGACAAAATGTGAGTCTGGGAACTGTACTTCTAATACCACGGGTTGACTGATACAATTTTTCATATATTTACTCAAACTATTCACTAACTACCAGGTAACTGTGACTTTCTTTTTATTTTTTATTTTTATTATTTTAAAACGAAGAATGAAAGTGATGATACATAATTTCAAAACAAAGTAATAGGAAGTTAACAAGGGTTAACATATTGTGTATTGCGATCTTCAAAGTAGTTGCGCAGGTTACAAGATGCAGGTACTTTTCATCAAGCTATCGATTTTTGAGAATTTTAAACTTCAATTTTATGACCTGGTAGAAAAGTTTTTCTATTTTAATTTTAAAATTTTTATTAGTAGATGTTTGCAGCATATAATAGAAATCATCTAATCTAATGGTCTCCTTGTATGTGCTTGTTTCATTCTGTTTTGCTTTAGTAGCAGAGCCTTTATCAAATGAGTAAACCAAGGCTCATAAAAGGAAACACTTGGGCTTTCAAAACATTACGAGCAAGTGGCAATGTATGATTATAACAAAACTCTCAATACTCTAAATACATATTCTACCATATTGTTATTTGTCCCTCATAACAACCCGTACTGCCACCCACTCCCCAACAGTATCTTTGGTAGAGAAAGAGAAGAGTGTCAGCTCACAGTTCCATAACAAGTAAATGATATTTATACCTTTCTTATTTCACACTTAAAATCTTCCAGTAAATTTTTTCAATACTACTTAACCTTGATGTAGCATTTTCTAATTACTAATGCAGCACACATAAAATCCTTTGTTTGCTGTGAAGGTTTTGCATACCTGTTTTACAGAAGTCTTAGAGAAAAGGGGAATAATTTGCTAAATTGTAAGGTAATAAGTGGTAGGGTCAAGACTCATGGGTCTCAATGTTCAGACTCCTGTCCAGGGTCCAATGGACCACTAGACCCTGCCGTAATCATTCATCCTGGAAATATTAGTGCAGGCTCAACCACTTTTTGTGGACTAAATTCCAATGATGAATAACATAAAACCCCTGTTGCTAAGCAGCAGCTTTTACAAATAACATTAAAACTTCCTTGATTGTAGTTCATCAACAGGAGAGATAGAAGTCATTAAGGAGACCAATCTGGGACTCATAATTAACTAGAAGCAAAATCACCTTGAGGAACAGTGGCAAATGAAGGAAGCTGGCCTTCTGAAAGTCAGACATCCTCATGGAGCCTCATCTTGCTGTCTTCTGTGTCTTAGTCACTTTCCCGTCACCGAGACACAATACCCAACCCCTGCCATTTAAAGGAGAGGTTGAGTTTGGCTCACAGTTTCAGTCCACAGTTGGATGGTTCCAAGGCAAGGCAGCAAGGCACAAGGTGTTGCAGAGGAGAATTGCTTACTGCATGGCATTTAAAGGCAGAAAGAGTGAAGGGAGGATCTGAGAAGGGAAATTAACTCTTCTAGACCATGCTTCCAGTGACCAACCTCTCCCAAACAGATTAATAGCACATCAGCAATGTCTCCATAATCGAGTCACCTTCCAATAGAACTACCCATGGGCACATGAGGCTCTTGGGGGCATCTAGAAATAAAACATAACATTCTGCTGCCCTAAATTCCAAGAAGGCAAATGTGTCTAGACCAATCATGCCAAAAGGACACAGGTAAAGCTGTGTGTCACAGACAATAAAGTAAGTAAACTTCTACAGATTGGATACCAGGGGACCAAGCAGCAGATGCTGGAAAATACTGGTCATTTAAGTCAGAGGAAAATCCTGCATCTCTATCTCTATAGAAGGGAGAAGGCCATGCCTAGAGGAAGCTCAGAGCTAGGTCATCCCTTCCCTCTCCTGTGGGCCCACACAAAATAGATGAAATCTGCTATGGTGGTCCTGAGAGGGAGGAGTAGGTAAGGGGAAATGGGGTTTTACCCAAGCGCAGCTGTTCATGGAAGCAGGCTTTGAATGCATCCCAGTGCATCCTATCTGTGATCATGTGACATCTGAGTGACTTGACAAATGACAGCTTCCTGATTCATGATAGTGACTAAGAACTGTCCCATTACAATAATCATGATAAAGATAATAGTAACAGCAACAATAATCATTACTATAAATATTTTTCAGATAACTATTACTGCTTCAAAGACAACAAACATAGAAACAGTCCTTCATCTGCGACCTCCCTTGCTGTTCATATCATATTTGCTTTTCACAAAACTCATAGGAGGCAGGCAGGGCAGAAATAGCCATCATACTCATTTTACAGGAGAAGAAACTAAGGTCCATACGCTAGAAGTGGATTGTTCACATCACACAATGAATTAGCAACAGAGCAGTCAAGATTTGAGGCTGGGAGAATTAGAAAGTTTAATGATTTGGATTGTGAAGTCCCAGCAAAGAGGAATGCTCATTTTCCTTTGGAAACAAAAACTGTTGTTCATCATTTGGGACTGTGAAACTGAAACGCTACACTGCCTACTGGCCATGAAGCATGTGAAGCATGACTTAAGAGGGGTACACTGAGCAGGGAAAGTCTTCTTTCTGCCCTTTAGAAAGAAGAAAGGCAATTGTTACAGTCGCCTTGGCTTTGGCTATCTGACCGATTTGATAAAGGGAAATAATTCATGAGTGGCTTTGTGTAAACACACCTTAACGTAGCTCGTAAGGTCATGGTTATGCTTTGCCATGTCTGGTCTCTGATCTGAGCTCTTTCATGCTCTGGACTTTGTGTCTATTCCACAGAGCAGTTGTTCAATATCCGTTGTATTAACATATGAGGAAAGGAATAGAAGAATACATTGAGAAGTAACTGACTTCAGGACTGGCCATACATGGAACACAATTTCTGACTGTTATAACCTGCTAAAAACTTGGTCTCCTTGTATCTTTCCTTTCTAGGGCATTCATATTTACTCCCTCGTAAAGTTTAGTAAGAACAAAAACAACACAGAGTATGAATGACAAGAGATGAAATGACAGCATACACCCCAAGGCATCCCTGCAAGGAGCTGCTTAATAAATTCCACTACCACTGCCGGAGCCTGTGTTAAATCTGGCAGCCTTGCTAACCCAGTGAAAATCAACTGGATTTCGTTCAGCAGCATAAGTGTCTGCCTGGCAAGCTCAAAGTCATGAGTTAGATCCCCGGTAAAAAAAAAAAAAAAATTAAAAAAACCCACCACCACCTGAAGTGATGTCCACATGTCTGTTCCAGCCTGGATTCACACATACTACAGTTTTACTCAGTTTCTGGGACCTCACTCAAAAGACTATTTGATTTCAATTCAGATACTCAACAGGGATAAATTCAAAGGCATAGTAGGCACCTATATGAGCGGAATACTGAGTTAGGCAGCCATGGCATAAAACAAGCAGTCTGCCTGGTTCCCTGCTTTGAATAAATTTATAGTATTAAGAAAGACACTGCATAGGAGGCAAATAAATAAACAAATGTTAAGTAGAATGTATGAGTTTACAGATGCTGTTTAACAAGTTACAAGAAATGTATTGGCTTAAGACAACTCAAAACTATCATCATACAGTTCTGGAGGTCAGAAGTTTGCAATGGGACTCATAGGGCTATAGAAAGTGTAGAAGAGAATCTCATTATCTTGTTTAGTGGTGGTGGCAAATCTATGGCACTTGTGCTGCAACAGGTTATTTGGTCATTGAAAGCTCTGGAAGGTTTGCCATCACTGTTAGGGACAATCTGCACTCCTCAACTCCTGGCTCCTACCACCATTTTCAAAACATCACTGCAACTCTCCTCTCTGACATCCTGTCTCTCTCTCTCTTTTAAGGATGTCTATGATTGCCCTGGGTCCATCTCAGTAATGCAAAGCAATTTCCTCATTCAATATCCTTAACCTAATTACTGCTATAGATGCTTATAACATATTCACAGGTCAGGGGACTGGGATGTGGGCAACATTGGGTATCATTATTCTACTTACTACATAAAGAAACAGTGAAGTGTTTTGTAAGCACAAAGAAAGCCAGAGTGAATTTCATTGAGGGGTGGGTGGGTGAGGATCAAGAAAGAAGTCACAAAGGAGGTGGCATAGGGACAGATCTTGTAAGATAGGTAAGATTTTGTTAGGTAAGAAGGTATAAGTGAACTGTAAGAAGATAACCATGAAATCCTGTCTAGGCTACACTGGGCAGGGAAGAGTGCCATAGAAAACTAGTTGCATTCTCTATGTAACCCGAATATTTTGAGGAGTGGACATGCTTCTGAACAGTGTAACAAGGATGGAGATGATGTATGAGAGAGAAGACCAGGACAAGGTAGCCAGTTTGAAGCTGTGACAGTGGCCAGACCAGTTGACCTAGCCGTGTCTCATTGCCTATAATATTTCTAACTAACTCCACTGCCTGTAACAATAGCAGCCCAGGAGTGCTTTACATAATGTTTTCTACACTGCCGGTGTTCCACAGATTCCAGGTGAATGAATAAAACGATTCAGCATGTCTGTTACCCACCTCCATCTCTCCCAGTTCTTAATAGGTGGATTCTGAGTCTGCCACCTCTTTATAGATGGACATTAACTCTTACTGCATTTCCCAAATATCCCTCAGGAAGATCTGTTGAGTGATCAAAACTCTACCATTGTTGGACTTGGTTGTGTAGGAGACTTGTTACTTACACCATGGAGACTCAAAATAGGAAGGACTGTGATGGAGTTATGTGGAACAAATGTGCCATATAAAATCTTACCGATGGCCCAGCCCTGGCCCAGGGGAAAGAGAGGAAAACCTGCTTAGACTCCATAGGGAAGAGGATCTGGGCTGCAGCAGGAAATTCTTGCTTAACTGAAGAGACCTGTGAGTTCTAGATTCAAGGGGAAAACTAATGTGGGTCACTGGATACAGCAGAGAATTCTACAGTCCTGATTATTAGACTCAGATGAATTTCTAAGCTCTGTGATCAGATTTCTCCATGAATCTCTCATTCTCATCTGCAGGAGACAATTTGAGTTACTCCCCTTGAATGCAGAACAATTGTTGCAACTTTGATAATATGGAGACTTATTTCCTTATGCTGATATGTACAGAGCTGGCTAAGGTATTTTTCTCTCTCTTTAATTGGCACTAAGCATCATAAATAAGGACAGCCAAGATACTGGTATGTAATCTCTCAAGCCATCAGACAGTCTCCTCTTTCCTTGCATAGTGCTTGCATAGCGGGATGTTAGAGCCAGTCAGCTTCAGGAATGTCAACTTGTTATGAACCTCAAGGTAAAGAGGCTATGACTCCCCAGGGCACAAAAGTTTACATATGGAAAACCAAAGCCACAGCTCCTAAAACAATTTAGTTGCTACCTTAATTGAATTATGCAAATTGATCCTTCTGCAATTCTTATCTCTGCATTTTGCAGAGATGCTTTTCTCCCTACCTGGCCAGCCAGCTCAAGTTACTCACGGAATTCCCGCCATCCTCACTGTCACTCATCCTTGAACCACCCCCTTCTTCATAGGATAGTAAATTCCAGGAGAGGCCTAAAATCAGGGCCACACGACCTCACAGGGATTAGATTTAGGACCTTTTGTCTGCCCTTAACGTGGAATATGTCTTGGTGTCTTTACTCTAGCCGTGGGTCACATTGGTGATTGGAGATTAAAATAAATTTGCTGGGATT
Source organism: Hydrochoerus hydrochaeris (assembly GCA_004027455.1). Lineage (NCBI taxonomy): Eukaryota > Metazoa > Chordata > Mammalia > Rodentia > Hydrochaeridae > Hydrochoerus > Hydrochoerus hydrochaeris. Next base: position 109,385 of record PVLA01004660.1, on the reverse strand, counting down.
CCAATAATGTCTCAATGGGATTATAAATGTAACTTTTTGGATTGTGAGGAAGACTAAAAAAAAGTTAGGGTAGTTAGATAACCGTATTTGGGATTACAACACTCATCCTTCAAGTTTCAGTGCAAATGTCAGCTGCTCAGAGAGGCCTGCAGTTGTGGGGGTCGAGACGCCCGCCACGTGTAGGAAGAAGTCAACAGACGCCTTCTCATGCAATAGGCAAGGGTTTTTTTTGCCCAAGCATGTGTGGGGCCCACCGAACACGCAGGAACAGAGAGCCACGAGGTATGCCGGAGCACAGGACAAAGGAAGGCAGGGCTTTGGCAAGTGCAGTTACAGAAGCAGAAGGCATTGGTTAGTTTAAATGGCTTTCTACATTCATTGGAGGGGGCGACTATAGGGTGGTCTAGATGGGCAGTAGATGCCCTGGGAAGGTACATTCCATAAATTCCTTAAACATGGGAGGGGGCTGTTTCTACCTCGCAACCCAGGTTTTCTAGTCAGCTTAATCCTTGTCTGAATTTAATCTAGGCAGCTTTAACTATAACGGCTCAATTCCCGGAATATTGGGAGGAGATGAGCAGCATGGAGCAGTGTAGACCATGCACTGTTAATAAGAGAAAATTTCTCTTACACAGTGACCACCCAAGCTGCAAAGGCACTCCTCTCACCCTAGTTTTTATGTAATGATACTAATAGTCTTTGAAATTGATATAGGGGAATGAAACTTCCTCTATCTGGTATGAGTTTATGTTCTCTAAAGTCAAAGAATGAATTTTAGGAACAACGGAGGTTAAGAGCAAAATATATTTATTGAGAGAAAGAAAGCTTCTGTCTGAGAGAGACAGAAAGGTGTCTGAGCAGGTTGCCAAGGACTCTGTCTTTCCAGGGACTTTTATAGAGTAAAATCATGGGGTGAGATGGGTTTAAGGTGGGGAGAACTGGGAACTTACAAGGCAGATGGACATAAGGTGGACAGAACTATGTAAGGAGTCAGGTAGAAAGTGGGCATTCTTGGAGAGCAGTGACTCTTCCCATAGGGGTTTGGGGTGGTGACCCCTGACTTCCTCAGAGTGATGGGGAACTACTTAGAATATCAGCCCTTAGGATATGGATGCACTTGTTTGATCCTTTGTCTTGAGGCCTGACCCACAGCAGGAGGTGCCTGTCTCCCCCATAGTTGCAAGGTATCTGGGCTTCTGCACTGGCTCCTTGGAGGATCCAGCCCTGTCTTCACTGCCTATAGTATTTCTAAGTAACTCAGCTGCCTGTAACAAAATGATTTGCATATTTGTTGGTGTGCTTACTTCCCGATTCCCCTACCAGAATACAGATAGATTGCAGTTTGCTGTCTTCTAGGTACTTAGCATTTGTCTATGTATAAAAAGAAAGAGGCCTAGAAAATTCTGGCTCTTGTCATTGAGCAACATTTCATTTTGTATACCTATTATGCCTTTGCAAAGCATGAAAGGAAATAAAAATTTAACGCCCCACTGTGACTATAATGGTTCATTCTTTGATATACTATAAATGCTATAATTTACAATATATTTTTTCCTTTAATCTGAAGCTTTCTATGGGAAACATATTATTATTCTTATTTTATAAGTGAGGAAACCTGAAGCTCAGAGGGGTAAAGTGATTTTTCCAGGGTCACACACTTGGACTTGGCAGCAGAAGTGTTCAATTCCAGGTCAGGTAATGCCAAGTCTTACGGTTTCCTTCTAGATTTACTTTATCACTGCATTTTAGCAATGAGTAAGGTAAATCTTGATACCTCATGAGAAACTGTTTGTGAGGCCAATTTTCTGGTCCACAGTTGCTAATCTTCCATGCTGGCATAAGCAGGTGAGTTTACCAGATCATTGAATTCTTCTGTCTATTAGTGCAAGACCAACCCAACTGAGTCAGAACCCTGAGCTGCTCATGGGACCCTGAGCTTAGATGGAGGGAATGTTACAGTATAAGGTGGGAAAACATCTAGATATCCCACACTTGTTTTTTTCCCAAAGACAAGAAAAATTTGAGACCCAAAAGAGGAAGCAGCATACTAGTTCTCCTTAACATAGGTCATTCTGGCATACTTAACTCTTTTGAAGAGACAAATACAATCGAAAATTCAAGTTCCTGCTTTGAAAGAGGCCAGCGAGTCAGGGCTGAATTTCCTATAGCCTGGTTAAAGCCTGAGCTGCTGAGATCACAGAAATAAGAGTCCTTCCTCTTAAGGAAAGAGTGTGATCCTGGGTCCCTCCAGGAAAATTTCATAGCCAAGAGGCCCTCAGGAGCATGGGGCTGAGGTTGCCATCCCTTGAGGAGAGTGTGACAGCCTAAGGTGTCAGCATGCCCCAGCCATGATGAAGTGGGCTGCATACAGGCTAAGGCCTGTCACCTCGCATACTCAGCGTCAGAAGAGCACCTGTGGGTACACCCGAGAGGTGTACCCAGGGCAGCATCTACCTCAAGAGCCCCACATATGATCAGCCTTTGGGGCACACAGATGCAGGAAATTATTAGATTAACCTCTCTGAAAACAGTGGCCTGTGTCACCTTTTTCTCACATGTACACATACAGGACAACCAGGGAAATTAATATCTTCTGCAACCGACACTTGTACTTTGGAACATTATTGTTACCTCTGTTTCTTTTTTATAATTATTATTTTAAAGGGGATAAAAGAGAATAAAACCAATCTATATAAACCAGTGTAGGAGATACAGGACTTCAAACATTACAAAATCAACAATAGTTACCATAATGCCTTTTGATGTCTGCAAAATAGCTGCAGATAACTTCACACATAATAAAAATCAAACAGAACAGAATAGAATAAAAACAATAAAAACAAGACAATGAATACAATAAAGAACTTCAAAACAAGCCAATAGTAAATAGTAAACAAGCCAAAATTGCTACCATAATATATCTTGCTATCTTTGAAATACCTGCCCCTGTCATCAGATTTAACAATCAAAACAAAAGAGAATAAAACCCAACTCAATAAAACAATGGAAGCGATATAGGACTTCAAAATAAGACCACAGGGAATCAACAATGGCTGCAACCCTCAGAAGGAGATCCCCCTAGTGTAGCACTATCCTCTGAACCTATGATCAGACCACTGGCCATAGACATGCAATTTTAGTGAAAATACCAAAGCACCACAGGCATCCAATTGCATTTTACCATGATAGGTATCATCACAATCTGTGATTCTCCAGATAAACTGGTAGCTTATGGAAGGGGAAGGACTGGTACTTCTTGCTTGCCAGCCCATGCACCAGAAAGCACTTGGGTCTGTCTGGTTGTTCCCAGTCCAACAGCAGCCCACACATGGCACTGGTTCCCAGACTGGGCTTGCTTCCTGTGTGGCCTTGCTCTCTCTCCCCCCAGTCTGCAAATGGCACTGACTCACAGGGAGAGCCTTGGGTCTGGCTGTTCCCAGTCCAGCAGCAGCCTGCACATGGAGCTGATTCCTAGACTGGTGTTGCTTCCTGGTGTGGCTTTGTTCTGTTTCTCCCCAGTTTGTGAATCTGTTATTTCTGTTTCTACAGAAACAAAGTACTTGATCAGTAAACAAGGCAAGAAAAAGTGTTTTCTGTGTATTTTTATATTAATTGATATTTTCTCTAGTAGGGCTTAAGACACGTGATCCATAACCAGTCTTCAAGATTATCCTCTCACTTCACCCTGTGATCAGCACAAGAGGGAGCCGACCAGACCCTCCTTCCTTCATTCACCAGTTAATTATCAAGCTTTTGAGGAATGATCTGTGCTGATAGGTGCTGGGAACACGTGAACATTTTCGAATGAAGGGAATATAGAGGCTCAGGAAGATGATGTGATTTGCCTAAGAGCATATAGAAGTGGGGAGATTGCCACTGAACCTCTGCTCTGCCATGTGGTTTGGGGCTCTCTATCCTCCCCACATCTCATTGCCCATCTCCCCACATAGCAACGTAAATGGAGGGTCATCGCTTTCCTGTTGCCTTGTCTCTATTCCTTTATTCTCCTGATTTACATATTGCTAAATGATGAAATCACACAGTGCATAATTCCACAGCAACTCCGCTGCTTAAAAAAAAAAAAAAATTGGGAATGGAGTAATTAGGTAGAACGGATTCTCAATTAGGCACTGGATTCTGTTTCTAAAGCAGTAAGTGGGGAAGAGATACATATTTTCTTAACTGTCTCTTGAATATATTGCCATGAAATGATTGCTACTCAGGACAGCAGCTCGACAGCTCAGAACTGGAACTCTGAGGAGGCCTTGATCAAGACTTTGCATCTTGATTTTCTGCCTATTTTGAGATGCTGGGGCTCAGATACTCCAAATCACGATCTTGTCTTACTGAGTGTGTGGGTCTGAAGGGGGTTGGAAGCGCCTCTGAAGTCAAGCCTTCCAGATTTTCTCCTCTTGTTTCTTATTCCTCTTTTCCCCTACCACAGTCATTCATGGAAACCAGAATTCCTCTCCCTCAAGAAATCATAGGAACTGGAACTCCTCTCTTTGAAAGCAAACCGTAAAACCTTGAAAGATCATTCTTTCACCTCCTCTCTTCTCTTTCAAAGACTCTCATGAGACAGTTAACCTGCTTCCCATCCAGTAGGAAATGATGTCACACAGAGAGGCCACAAAGATGCTGGATTTCCCCTTCAGGCTGTTACATTAAGCCATGACCTTTGATTCAGTCACATTTCTACACAGCTGCCCATGTTTCACTGAATTTAAGGCCCCCCCCCCAAATTATCTGAGTACTTGGGTCTTCATTTCTGAAAGCTCCACAAACTTTGATTAAATTATTTATTATACTTTCCCCTTGTGTCTTGTATGAGTGTCAGATCAACCTTTTATGATGAATGAAGAAAAGGTAATATTCTGTCACTGCAGCGATCTTCAGGTTTCAAATGTCATCTCCTGATATCGGGACTTTACCCGCCATTGTGGACAGACAAGAGCACCGCTTTAATCCTAGATGTCTTTGTGGTCTCTTTGCCCAGTTTAAGGTTAGAAATGTGACCAAGAGACTATTGATTTTTGACCCGACTCAATGAGTCTTATGTATTTTTAAATCAAATAAGCCTTACCCTTAGCTGTTCTGTGTGTAAACAGTCTTAATATCTCCTGAAAAGTATCCCTCTCCTCTATCTTTCTCTCTCTCCTACCTTTATTCTTCTCTCCTTTTCCTTTCCCCTTTCCTTCCTTCCTTTCCCTCTTTCTTTCTTCTTTAATGCAAATATTTTCTACTCTAGGGGACACAGGTACAACTCCTTGAGATAAAACTATTCTTTTTTTTTTAGAAAATACTTTTTTTTTTTTTTTTTTTTGGTACCGGGGATCAAACTCATGACCTACAGCTTACCAGGCAGGCACTTACACTGCTGAGCTCAATCCTCAGTTCATAGAAAATACTTCTTTTATCAGCATTTTGCTCATTACAGGACAGAACCAAGGCTCACTCTGGAAGTGTGAGTTAAGTCAATGTAGAGATAAACACTTTGCATAAGGATGTATGTGTAGTGGTCTGTTTATTACACTAAAATGCCTATATGCACAGAAAAATATTTCTCTTGAGGGGTAAAATGGTAAGTGCTTTTGTGATGAGATTAGAAAAGGAACTATTTTTGGGGAGGGTAAAGCATGAGGCAAGTGGTACCAGCAAGAATCTCCCTTGGTGGGTGCCCAGATTGTCAGCAATTTTGTTTGCTATTCTATGGCCTGTCCATCACCCACATCTTAAACACAAATAGTTATACAACAGCCTTGTGTCTCTGGAGCAAGACAGAGTGAACAGGTCAGGATGGTGTTTTGATTTCATGATCTTAGTGAAGAAGTGTGGAAAGATGACATTATTCATCAGAACTAGTGACAAGGAAGCTGAAGTAGAACTTTAGAGAATAAAATGCCAGCTGGAAGACAGAAAAGATCATCTTTCCATAAAATCCTCCCAAGTTTTACATTTCTTGCAAAATGAGGGGATGGGAGCTTGGTATTTGTTTGTATATAGTGGTCAAAGTGATAGCTTCGAAGGTTTACGATACAGTCTTGGTGGTCACCTGAAGATCCTGTGGTTCAGTTTCTGTTTTGGTTAAATGTCATGGTACTTGAGAGGTGTCACCTGCAGAGGGCTGGCCAGGCTCTTTTGTCCTGGGAAGCAACATAAAGTGGTGGAGTGTGACTGGGCTTTCCAGGACTGGCCTTGAATTCCTGAACTGCCACCTCCAAGGTAGGTGACCTTGAGATCCTCCCTCTGTGATCCTCAGTGAGTGAATGAGGGTCCATTGATCCCACCCCATAGGGAATAGGAATGGGCGATCATGGTTTAAACTGCCTATCATACTTTTGAGCTGTAAATGAAAGATTTATTCTTCCATCTAAGGGAGAATATTTACAAAGTTCAAAACAAGGAAGAGTGGCCATGCAGCGAAGATAGATTTGTTGCACTGATGTCTTCCATGTGGCATCAGAAGATACTAGAATCAATGGGTGTCAATTTCAAATCAACTATAGTTCAGCAAATATAGCTCAGAAAAACATGAAACCAATTTTTTACAGAACTGTTCAACTGTAGAACTCAATAGGGGGTGGAAGGGTGGAGATTACAACTGCCCATAATAGTTGAAAAATTTGATCTCTTAGGTCTTTTCCCAAGCCAAAATTCCATAATTCAGCATGTGATCCTTTCATTTTGTAGCATGAGAGAAAATGTCAATACATATCAATTCATTGGCAAAGGCTTAAAGAAATGACCCAAGAGACATGTGCCCAGATATTCTAACTTTTAAAATCCAGGCCTTCCTTCTTCAGCATTACTATGCATTGAATGAACACAAATAGCACTTCATTCTGACCCTAAGACATGAGTTCTAGTAGATTGTTAAACAGAGAAAAAGCATAAGTCAAGTTTAGACTGAACATAAAGGAGCAGATCTTGTGGCCCTCCAGGTCTTTTATGCCAAATAAAAGCCTAAAGGGTCCCATAACTAATCACAACAGGATATTGGCTTTGCCAATATTTTATTTCATTGATTGGTTTCTGGAAGATAAGACATCTACAGTAAGGGCTCCAACAGAAAGTCACTACCCATTTTCCTAAATTCTACATATTCTGGGATAGACTACGCCTTTTCTGTACTGGCTAATAAAATCCGCCATGTCTTTGATAGGTAAGCACCACAAAGCTAAATGAATTTGATGCCAGAAAGCTTAGTCAACCCTTTGAGGTAGACTTATCTTAATAACTGCAAAGAAAGCAGAGCTTTTCCTAGGAGTTTCTTGCCAAGATTCAGAATGAAATCACTCTAAGCCCATGATGCGAGAATCACTGACAAGAATCCACAGGGGTACTTAGACAGGCATTACTTTCTACTTCTGTCAGTTAAAAATGTCTAAGGCTTCCATTTGTAGTTTGTTATATGACTTTCCCAGAAAAGGATCAGAGAATCCACAGGAAAAAGGCAAGAATAAATTTATCTGTGGTTTACCAGATGAAAACAAAACAAAAAAACATAAAGACCTAACCTAAGTGATGTAGACTTTAAATCTCGTGTAAAGCCAATCCTCTAAGTATCACATGTAGACCTGGAGCTGCCCTGATGCTTCTGAATAGAAGGTCAGGATTTTGGAATAGAGGAATCTGGAGCAATCAAATTAGGGAGTTCTACAGTTTGAGTATGATTTGAGGTTTCCTCCAACAGGGTGCATTTTTAGGAACAGTTCCCTACCATAGTGGTAATAAGAGGTGGAACCTTGAAGATATGAGGCCTTGTGGGAAGTTATCGAGTCACAGGGACAATGAGTTTAGAAGGAATTAAAGTATTTCTGTCTCCTGGAAATACTGAGTACCTCTTGTGAAAAGATGGTTGCAAAAGAAGCAAACCTGGCTTCTCCTCCTCTACATTCCTTTCATAAGGTGACTCCATCCACTGTTAGGCTTCACCATTGTCTAAACCAGCGCACTTTGAGTTTACAAAACTGTGAGCTACACAACACCTACTTTCTTCGTCAGTAGCCTGTCTCCAGGATTTCACTGTAGTGTTGAAAAGCTATATAGTGACTAATTCAGGAAGTGACTCATCTGCTACAAACTATAGCAGGTCTGAAACTGAGGGGTTTTTTCTTTATAGCTGGTAAAAAAAAAAAATGAGGGAACTGAAAAAAAGTGAATAGTAAGTGGGAAAGGTCAACCCTCAGGACCTGGAAGCACTATAGTCTTCAACTCTGAAAGCACATCACGTACTTGGCAATTCTAGGTTCCACATGCAGGTCATCTGCCCTAGGATGAAAGTGAAGAAATGGATCTTCAACCATCATGTTTAAATGTTGGCTTCCTGGTTAGACAGATGAGAACAACAGGACACTATGGAGAAAATAACCTCCAGAAGAAAAGAAAGAACAAATCCCACAATACCAGAAGACAACTAGCAAATATTCTTTAAGCACCTGCGCTTTCACAGAAGACGTGAACGTTTCCTTCTATATTTTTGCACTGATGAATAATTTTTAAAGGATTTTTTATGTTGAGTACTTGATATTTTGTAAGATCCAGTGAAGTAGTGATCGCTGGTATCATTATCCTCATTTCATAAGGGGAGAAACTGAGGCTTGGAAAGGTTAAGTAATGTGACTATGGTCACGGTTCATAGATGATGGCTCTTCTATGAGGACCATTTTGGGTAGGATGCAGAAACAGATGAATAGGTGTTGGAAATCGTTCTAAACCTATGTGGAGCTATCTCTGGACATACCACTAGAGGAACGAAATGGCCATCTCTGATATACTGTGAAGGGTTACACTCCATTCATTCAGTCTTATAAATTTTGATTGTATTACACAGTTAGTGATTGTTAATGCTACACACTAATGGCTTTGCATGAACCATAATCATAACAGTAAGTATATTTTCCATATACCACATTAGCATGGTAGTGTGGGGCCATGATGTTTGGCCTCAAATGGTCCTTCCCGCAACCTTGTCTAATCCACACTTGTACATCTACAATCCCCATAAAGTCTTCTCTGACTGTCTCTGAGAAGCTTAAGGAGATGACTCACCTGTGGTCACATATACAACACCCATTTGAAATATTTTGTTTTGTTCCTTCTAGTTCTTTCTGTCAATTCTGATGATGGGCTAGGGCACTGCCATTCGCATTGGTACCCTCCAAGCGTTCAGAGCATTTTCCCTCCATGTTAAGTAGTATGGTGCCCAATGCTCCTCAACCTTTACAGACTTGTATAAAACCATCGCTGTAGGTTTATTATAAGTGTATTTTTACCTAGGCTCTGGTGTGAGTTAAGGTAGCAGGCAGATCAAAGGCAAATAGGTGTAACACGGAGAATGAATGATGTCTTTTCTCTCAACTTGGTGCATTTCTGAGGAGATTTATTTGGAATTTCATTCCATTACCTGAGAAATTTTCCTTTCTTGGCCAACATGGTAAATAGTCATCTGTTGCAATCTTTTTCAAATAGATTGCAATCCTAGATGACCTCAGTTTGGTTTCTCAGCCTTGTCTTATCATAGATGTCATATACAAATGGCCGGGGGAAGCAGCTGGAAAATACAACTGCAATATGAATTAACTATGGGGCAGAATCTTAGGCTCTGAGATAAAGGTTGTTTACTCTCTCATCTTGATAAGAACAGGAAGTATGGACAGTTTCAGGGACATGAAGCAGACATCAGGCTGTGCTGCACTTTCTAAATATAAAATGTGCGATTGTCACTGATATAAAATCCATTTCCATAATTCAAATGCTCAGGCCAAAGGCGAATGAGGTAGCCTGAGTCCTGACACATCTGAACCCTCCCGGAGGAGAGTCCTCTAGTTCCTTCTTTCTCTCACATACAGAAATACCCGGAGATCCCTCACAGAACAGCTGCCATCAGCCAGGCAAAACGCAACACCTTGTGTGCTCTTGGAAAGTAATGTAGACACTCCTTCAATAAAGAGAACCAAGGAGCAAGAGGTCACTTCCTGGGTCCATTTCACAGAGGAAGGCAATATTTCCAGAAGCAGATGTTTTACATCTACATATTTTCCATTTAGCCTCTGATGTACCATAAATCTGATGACTGCCCAGCTGACAGCCTTGCGGACACCATTTTGCTCCAATATCACTCAAGGAGGAAAAAATGGACACACACACAGAGAGAGAGAGAGAGAGAGAGAGAGAGAGAGAGAGAGAGAGAGAGAGAGACTGTGACTGTCTCAGGCAAAGCTTGTGTGTCTTCCTGTCTCTAAACAGAGAAATGGTAGTAGTAACATAATCATGACATCTGCAGTGTCTACCATAAAGACAAAGAACAAACTCCCAGGTCCTTAACCCATCACTCATCAAAAACATGCTATGTTTTCTTCTGGGGCAGTCAAGAACGTAAAAGTAGCTTTTGTTATAAACAAAACAAACAAAGAATCCCTTGACTCTTCACTTGGGCCTATAAATGCCCAGTAGGTAACTAAAAGAAGAACAAAGCTTGACCTTTATTCTGTAAAACTGTATCGAATCCTGCTCAGTGACGCCAGTAGGCCTGTTGGTCAGGTAAACAGTCTGATTCTCTTCATCCAGAGTGTGGTCTTCCAGCCATTGCTCAAGCTCTGCCCGTCCCCATCTCCTCTCTTGATTTCCAGCTGAAGCTCTTGCTTATAAATTCATAGTGTCACCTTCATTTTAATTTCCCTTATTGCTAAAGCAAGGACTCATTTTAGCGGATGATAATAGCATGAAGTCATAGAAGCTGAAAGGGGCATGAGGAGAAAGGGGACAGTGGCGCACGGCTCTTGGGACTGTCCCTCTCTTGGTCCTTCCCACTTGGCACCTCCACGGGGGTAGGCATTGTTGTTAGGAATCAGGACTCCGGTTGGTTCTAAAAAGCTGCATGATTTTAAAGTGAGAATTTGATCTTATTTCTAGCTGTCAACAGGCTAAGTGACCTTGTGCACTGCATCTGACACCTCTCTACACAAGACTCTAGGTTACATGCCTTGAAGCTGAGGAAAAGAGACAAAGAGATAAACAACACACAATTCTTTCCATCAGATTCTTGCTGGATGATTTAATTCTTAAAACTTTCTCCTCTCCTGGACAATGTGACATCATTTTCTTTATGATCGGACCCAGCCTAACCCACTGTCTGATTTCATCTTTCATTGCATGCACAAGTACAAGCTCATCCACTGTCACTTGCCATCTCACGCTCTCTATTCTTGCCGCACGGATCTATGGCATACGTGCACTGTTTAGAGTCCTTGAAAGTATTTTATTTAAATTCCCACAGAACCGTGTCTCTAAGCTTCATATTTCTATCACAGTTACAATATTATTTTTATCTTTATCCCTTAATTAATGGCTGTATCACCCACTTGACTGAGACTTCTATATGGGTAAGGTTCAGACCTGCTCTTGTTTAATGCCATCTGCAGATCTCAGCATCCTTCAGATATGCACCTGGCACTCGGTATTTATTAGATGAACGAGTTGGTGAGCATCTGGCTTGTATTCTGCTCTTTTCCAATGGATTCTTTCTAGGATTTATTTAGCCCAATTACCTCTCTTTATAGATAGGAAAACTGAGTTCCTAAGGGAAAGAATTTATTTGGGATCATACTATATGTTAGATACTGAAGCAGAACCAGGATATCTATTTTCTCTATCTTCTGCTTTTGGATGTCTGAGCTGCTGATTCTTGAGCCTTTGGATTTATCCTGAATCATACTACTGGTTTTTCAAATTCTTTAACTTGCAGACAGCAGATGATGGAACTTTTCAGCTTCCATAATCATATGAGCAAATAGGATATATATATATATATATATATATATATATATATATATATATCCTATTTGTTCTGTTTCTCTGAACAGAACTGAAGGATGGTGAGATAGAATGAAACCCTGCTTGGCATCTTGTAGTGAGATCCTGGTAGGGAAACGGAGTTTCTTTACTCTTTTCTCCATTCTTCCACTGATTCATTCATTGGGATACAGGAATGGGGAGGCAGTCTTGGCCTTAAAATGCATAGTCCAGTGATATTACACACAACAGAACAGAAATAACCTACCAAACGCGCTAACCACTGGGGTGTCCAGAAAAGGAATGCTAAAGTGTTGGTAGAGCACAAGTCAATTCCAGAAAGATCTGAAATGAAGAGGGAAATGCTAAACTGGGTATTAGACAAAACATAGAAGATAGAGGACGGGAAATAGACAGCTAATTGGGACCAGACATTAAGGCAAGATCACCAAAATATGTGTATTTGGGTAGAAATAGTAATAAGACAGGAGGAAAGAACAAGAGAATGTGAAGATGAGAGCATTCACGTCATATCATAGGTAGGCTCCTGGGGACACTTGGATTGATACAACAAGCAAGTGGAAGAACTTGGGCCCTTTGCTAGGCCTGACGGACTTTGAAGTTTCTTTCATTGATTGGAATTTAATGTAATACTAATGTACCCCTCCCACATAAGTAAGTTACTGTAGATCACACTGAAGAAGATTTGTGCCGATCAGCAGGCCCCTGGACTCCACAAACGCTTCCAGTTAACTGAGGACTCCCAACTTTGCCAATAGAGAAGGAAGGCAAAGAGAGCTACACTGAGAACTACGGGTGTGGTGGGGAAGTGGAAACCAAGCCGACATTTGGTGTGTTGTAGCATTCCCAGCTCTGGTTTAACACAAGAGATGTGTTTCACTCACAAACTGGCACTGAGAGCTCATTTACATTTAAATAAGAGGCTTGTTAATGCCAGCAGGAGGACTCTGTCAATGCCAAGCCTGGCTGAGGATTCCTGCCAAGGAGTTTCTAAGAGCATCGCTCTAGGAAACTCCCCCAGAAGAGAAGCAAGCATGCCTCCTCATTAAGACAGCTCTACCACAGTGACATTTGCCTCAGAGCAGCAAGCCTTTGGCTGGGCTGGAAGCAAGTTGTTGAGCCTTGGAAAGTTATCTGCTGCCAAGACAGTCCTTTAGCTCAATTTGGCTCCACACACACTCAGAGACCACCTGGCATGAGATGCCTTGGTTGGGAGCACGGTAAATTCCTGGTCCCTGGCACCTCCCAGTCATGTTGGCAGAGCCAGGTGTTACTAAGAAGCATGTGCAGGAGGCCATGCTACAACATTAACAAAAAGAGAGCGTAGTCCACTGTCAGATAACTCTTACAGTGGGAGAGTCTCTCCCTGATATTAACAGGAAATACACTGCTCTTGAACACAGATCAGGTAATCAAATACCTACAGATGCCAAGAAGGGAACATGACTCAGTGAAAGCGGCTGTCTATAAAACCCTCAGAACTGTATGAGACTGTGCTAACCTGGGATAGATCTCTTTCATCTAATGGGGCACGTAAGACTCAGCAAAAATTGACCTCAGGTTTTATAAGTATGGACGATACCCTCTGATGTTTAAAGAACAATGGAGCAGATAGGTCATTAGGCAAGTCTGACAACCCAATTTATAAGTATTGCTGGAAATAAAAAGTACTGCATAAACACATAAAAATAATGGTGATACACAGCCTACTGCTTGTGAGTCACAAAGACAGACACATAAGAACAGAAATAACGTAACGCATTTCAAGCTGCAAATATGCTACTTTTGGGGGTGCCCAGCATAGAGACGGCTAAAATCCACATGTTGGATACAATTTATAAAAATTGATGTTTAAACTCAGTCTGAAAGATGAGCAGAAGTTAACCCAGGTTACCATGGGGGAAGAGAAAGAGGGATCTATGCAAAGGTCCTGAGGCAAGACAGAAATGCACATTTGAGAACGTAAAGGCAATTTGATGGAAAGAACTTGAAATTCATGGTAGGAAAAGGATGGAGAGGTAAGTGAAGACTAGACTGAGAAAGGCTTTCCAATCTGCTCAAAGAGTTTGAGCTTTGGCGTCAGAATAACATGGTTAAGCAGAAGAGTGACAAGGTAAAGACTGAGTCCAGATGGGTCCCCCAATGATGTGTACCCCAGTCCTTTAAAAAGAAGCAAGACAAGAGAGAAAAGGGAGCAAGGATTTGGAGTCGAAAAGTCACAGACTCTGCTTGTAGCTCCCCCACCTGTGCACGGGGGAAGCACCTTTGCTTATCAGATGGGAAGAGTATACTCCAGAGTTGGTGAACTGGGGGGAAAGAGGAGACGCCTCCCTGCAGATTGTACGGGAAACCAGTGAACCGCTACCACCTTCTCATCAGGGATTTTGCCAAAACTAAGCTTTACAAGCATGCATTCTCTTGGTTCCTGCAAGAAAAGGGTGAATGCTAATAATTAGCTACAAAAATGTTAAAGGTACTGCCTATAAATGCCCAAAGCATGATTTTAAGCAATTGATGACCTAGACAGTCTTCACATTTTTTATCCTATCAAGGTCAGTTTGGCTTTCACTATTTAAACAGAACTGGCTTAGCCACTCAAGTCAGATATAGTGAAGACTGTGAACAAAATCCCAATTGTCTCCAGTGATTCTCATTCTTCTAGGGGTCTCTGGCTCCAAATTCAGTCTAATTCTCCATTCATACTCTGTGTTTTACCCCACCTGTTGTAGTCAGGGGTTGTGAGGAGAACAATTAGAGTCAGGACACAGAATTTATAATATTACTTTATGATGATCAACCAAAGTTAACATAAGAAAGTGCAGGAAATCTGTCCACAACTCTAAAGACCCAGAATATTCAGTCAAGGGCCAGGATCCCACAGCAGTGTCCTGCATGAGTCCAGATGAAGACCTAGAACCCATGACAGTGCCTCCTACAAGTCGAACTGGAGGTCTAGAGCCCACAAGAAGGACTCAGGCCAGTCTGTTTTATGGACCTGTGCTGAGAAGGCCCAAAGGTCAGGGGTTGAAGCTAGAAAGTCTATGCCAGTGGGGTGAAGGAGCTGTGCTGGTAGGTTGAGAGTTCTACACTGGAGCCCAGAAGTCATGCTCAAAATAAGAACCAGTCCTGCCCTGAAAAGCACCACAGCCATCCTCAGCAACACAGAGGACCCGAGCTCCTCCGACAAGAACAGTTGAGTACATGCCAGGAAGCCAGCATGACAAGCTCTCCTGGAGATTAAACAGCACACCTCTTCCCCTCTGGAGCCAGGAAGTGATGTAAGGACCTTACAGATCCTTACAGTCCTTACAGATCATGTAAGGACCAGAGCTCCCCCAAAGTGAACCACAGCCACTCTCACCAACAAGGTCCCAAGCTCCTCGGTCCAATGACAGTGGTTGAACTCACACTGGGGAAGCTGGTCATGACAAGCTCCTCCAGGAGAAACAACAGCTCAAAATAGCGACACTTAGAGAGACCCACAATGCCTCACTCATCTTCTCCACATCTCTATTTATGTTGGCAATTTTCCTCAGGTGGGCCGTCTATACTCAGCACCATGCTGATTTAATTCAGCTGGCGTTAAGTTGACCACCAGCTTTTAATCCATAACACCACCCCTACAATGTACCACCTTGCGTGACACAAATATCCAGCCCAAATATCCTTCATGCCCCTAGGTAGTAGGGCCCCAGGTGAGGAGTATGGTCAGTTTCTAATGAGAATTTGGGCAGTAGAGAGGTTGCGGAAAGCTACCTTCTTCTGTATTTTCACAGCCCCTCATTCTAAGCTTCTTTTCAGTTAATTTGCTTTTATTTTTTGATTCCTGATACTTCAGTTCCTTTTCAGCTTCCCATTCCTAAACTATATCTCTTTCCTTCTCTTTTTCAAAATTCTTCTGGCTTACTACTGCTCAATTCAGAACCTAACCAGAGAGACTCATGAAGATTTTATACTCAGGATCTTACTTGTTACTAATGTAGAAGTACCACCAGGCCTTGATTTAAGATTCTCCCCATTTCTTGACTCCCTGGTGGTGGAAGTAAGCAGTAGAAGAATTTATTTTCTTACTTATATACAGTATACAACCTTCTTCCATTTTGGAAGGTAAAGAATGAATAATAATTGTTTGTGTTTTAATACTCTTACAACCCTTGGAAATACTCTCAGTGTCCATATGTTAAAGCACACTACAATTATGGAATGGAACACAATAGAGCTATTAAGGTGATGTTGTAAAGCAGGTAGGGATTGTTTAGGATACAATTAGAGGTAAACGTTTGATAAGCATAAAAATAAAAATATAAAGCAATATATTACACAGCCATTTTAAATGTATAGTCACTTGTATGGATGCAAGAAAAATGGTTATGTCTAGAGTAGTCTTAGACAGTGAGAGTGATTTCCCCCCAGGGGGCATTTGACAGTGTGGAACTAACCTTTTTTGATCATTACAGAAAAGGAAGAAGGGTATCCCAATGGCAGCTAGTGCATGGAGGCTTCCATGCTGCTAAGTCCTGGCAACATGTAGGCCAGTCCTAACAACAAAGCATTATCCAGCTCAAAGTGTCAGTAGTGTCAAGGTTGACCAAATGTACTCTAGGTGATGGCTTCGTAGAAAATCAAAACTTTCTTTTTGTTCATCTGTACTTTCTGTTTTTCTACAGTGGACTTATGTAGATTTTATCCAATCTGTTAAAGGTACATTAAGGGAGCGCTTATGGAACAGAACTGGAGTGAATGCCTGTAGTCTTGTTAGCAAATAAAAGCCCTTTAGTATAGTGCCTTAGACCCATTTCCCTCCACAGTCTCTTCCTCTAAAATCACTTCTAACATCACTGGAGAACCCAGTACTCCAGAGGTAGCAGTTGACTTCCTCACAATCTATGCGAATAGTTATGCTGTGTAACATGACCCTAATCTTCGGGCATTGTATCCTGAACTCAGTGATTTGCTGTTAACTGAAACAAGCAACTTATCTGAACTAAAACACCTGGTCAGAGGAGATAGGTGTCTGCCACATCCAGACTTCCAGGTTACAGATCCTTCATTCACGGAGGTCCTTTATATTGTTCCAGAAAGCCTTTGCAAGGGGATTTTTCTTGTAATCAAAGCATGTTTGGAAGCTTAATCACTTGAAGAAGTGGTTTATTGCCCCCCAAACTCATCTGCTGTGAATATTAGTCCTAATTAGTAGTTGAAATAGTGATGACTTAGCAGAACTTCTGTATTTGATGCTGTGCTTTTTAGGCCAGCGTTCACAGTTGAAAAGAAAAAGACAAACATCTTTGTCATGTTATGAATCCTTTTTCCTAATTCCCAGGGAGCTGAAAGGTCTTTAGGAGTCTTCTTTTTCCTTTGACCCTAAAACTGCTAGAAATTTAGAGCCTACAAAAATGGCTCACACTGTGGGAACAGTGAATTCCACAGTTATAAGGGGCTCTGGTTGATTTTCCAAGGCAGACTGTGCCTCCTTGTGAATACTCTAGCTTCTCATGGTGAAAGGAACAAAATCTTTCAGAAAGAAGAGGTTTTCCCTTTTGCCCAAGAATAGCAGGCTTTCTCTGAAAGTAGCATGGGGTAAGTGATCCCCGCTACCACCAGGTTGCTCAGAGCAGAGAGGGATCTGAGACTGCTAATGGATAATGGTGGAAACTAACAGAGACTGAAGCTAGAAGGTGCTGTTTGAGGCAGGGGCTGACATCTTCCAAGGTTTTGGAAGCCCAGAGTACAGAACACACCGGGGCTCCATCCAGCCTGAAAGGCTTGTCCTCATACAATTTTGTTTACCTATTATCTGCCATGGATGTGAGAGAAGAGATGCACCTGATCTCAAAGGCACCTTTGAGGGCCCTCTACTTCTGTTCCTGAAGACGTCCTCCGTAGAATTTTAGTTCCGTTCCTTTCCATCATTTCTCTGAGGGGAGTCACTACCAGTTAGTTGTCTCTAGTGACACAGGCCACATGGAGCAAGGTTCTGACTCTCTTTACTCTGTGAAACCACCACTTGTTTCCCAGGAGACAGAACTGGTAAGAATAGTCTAGAGGGAAGCAGAAGAAACTGTTGACAGCCTAAAGATATGAGTTGTTTTGGAAGTTGCAGAGCTCCCAAGAAAAGATAGCGTTTATAGGCAGGCTCAGCCCTTAATGCGGATGTCAGGGTTACACTGCAGAGCTCAGGTTAGGAAAGGAGAGTGTCCGCTCCTTGCTAGAAGAACTGGGCCAGGTCCTTTCTAACTTGCATTTCCTGTTGCTTATTGTGTTTGTGAATAACACAGAACAACAACAACAACGAAAAATGCTAGAGTACAAAAAAAGAAAAACAATTGCTAGATTTAAGGATACTCTTGGGAGACTTGGATTTTCCTCCCCTCCCCCTTATCTCTGTCCCAAGTGGTTGTGATAGGAGGAAGTCATTCTGCCCAGACTGTGAACTATAACAACAGCCTGGAACTTTTCCATTGTACTGAGGAGGGAAGAGAAAGGGCCAGAGGAAGTAATATTAGTCAGTATTTAGTCACACTCGGGAACAATGGGATAGTTTAGATTGGCTCAATATCACATACTGTGATCTCCTTCTGACCAAGATGGAGCCATTCAGCCGGAAAATTTCACCCAGTGTTTGAAGCTGATTTGAGACTCTCTTCTTCCCTCCGCTCATCATAGTATAGAATATAAAGTTGCTCTTCACAGCCCTTGGACACTAAGAAAGATTTGGGGAAGAAAAATAGTGAAGGGGAAAATTTGTCGAAGGAAACAAAGAACAGGTCTCTTTTGGTCCATCTTCCTTTCCCCCAGCAAAGTTTAACTGTCTCCTGCTTTTCAGCCACACTGCTGCCTCCATTTCCTTTAGGGAGAACTCTGGAAAGAGAGTCCAACTCACTTCTCCTACCCCACCCATCAGCATTCATTCATTCATTCATTCATTCATCTATTCATTCATTAGTATCCTTTTGTACGCATTGACTACCGATTGATTCAGGCACAGTGCTTACATGGATGAGTACAACATAAATTGACTTAATGGAAATCCGAATAAAAGAAAAGTAAGTTTTGGTTTGTATAACTCTTTTAGTATGGAGCCTGTTCAAAATCACATGGAAATACATAAGAGTGACAAATATCTTTACAGGGGCCAAAGAGAGAAGATTTCCTGGGGAGGTAATACAGGGCTGGGTCGTGGAGTGTGAATAGTGTCAAAGGTGAACAAAGGCTGGACAGCAGAGACAGACACAAATTTTTTTCCCCAGTAAGTGCTGAGGGAGAGAGAATGAGCTGAACCGTGTTCCCATTGTGTAGCAATGACTCAGCATATTAGAGAAGCGAGAGCCAGGAAGTGAGTGAGAATCTGAGCACAGTCTAGGAAGTGGGAAATTACAGAAAGTGGGTTAGAGAGTTGTCTGTGTAAACGTGGCCAGTCCAGCTGTGTCTGCTAGCTGCTAGCATGGAAGGCGGGGTGCATACTCTCTACCCAGACTGGGAGTCCACGGCTCTTCCTTCCTGATGATGGCAATTAGAAGGAACAGCTGTCAGGTCTTTGTGAAAGATACTCTGGGGTCAGAGAAGGTACATACATATTTATCTCAAAGAGAAAGGGGGAGGATTTATAATTTCATGCTTATAAAGTAAGTGGTCTCGGAGACCTATCCTCAGGTCTCTGCCTAGAATAAAAGTTAGTTTTTAACAGCCATGACATTTTGACAGATGTGGGCTAGGTTGTTGAGAAATTTCATTCAGTGTTTGAGGGATTTGAGATCCTCTTCTTCCCTCTACTCTCACAACCTAGAAGATATAATAGTTCTTCAGAGTCCATGAGAAAAGAATGTGAGCTAGGTTGTTTCAGTGATGTAACATTAGGATTCTAGAAGCTGTACAAGACTTGGTCAAGTCTTCTAGTGCAGGGTTCCAATTATATTCCTGAAGGAATTTAATTGTGACCATAGGATGAAGGCTACAATCAGGATGTTGGAGTATTTGCAGTAACTGAGGTTTAATTACCAAGCTGGTTACAGGAGAGGATGGTTTATAGGTGGTGGTGAGGGTGTGAGGTCCAAAAGACTGAGACAGACAGATGAGTGATGACTCCCAGAAATGACTTCCTAGATAAATGAAAGCTTTGACTAGGGCAGTGTACAGTAGGTGAGGATCTGGGTATGCGAAAGAAAGGAAGAGTCAGTATGTGATGTTGAGGTAGAAAAACCAATTAAATTGAAGCCTAGGTACCGGGGGACCCTGAGACACACAGATTGAGTTGACACAATCATCCCATGTTTGCATCTTTCTTCTTCTCTTTGTAAGAAGTTGGAAAGGAAAGAGAATCTTTGATCTAAATTTAAGAATGTTGCTTGTGGGACTTCAGGTAGAATTTTATACCATTGCTATTTTACCCTATCCTAAGAAAAGGATGCATATTTTATTGACTTCCTGAGCAAAATAGCCAATGCAGAAAGGGGTGAACACCTTGCTTAGGACATGAATGTGGGGAGAAGTTGAGGGAGAATCAATTTAATTCCATTGCATAATCATTTATTTAGAGTTAGTGATATGCCTGGCTGTACTAGATACTTGGAAAGGATTTAAATTCATAACATAATTTACACATCTGAGGAATTATAATTGTTTTGAATATACACAATCAAGAAAAGGGGTTGTGAGAGTTTTGCACTGTAACAAGAACCCAGAAGAGATTGCAGTCAGGTTCAATAAGGAAAAAGTGAAGACTTCACAAGGGAACGTCTTTATAAAGGATGTCAAAGGCAAAGAATTATGGGAAGAGACAGTTAAGAGTCCTCTAATTGACTGACCCATATTGAAAATTTGCTCTCTATTTTTCATTCATTCATCTGTATTTACTAAAAGAGTTGCTTCCAAGATTCTATATAAAAATGCAGAGAAGTCCTACTAGGCCTTCTGGCCCTCTCACAGGGTCATCTTTGTCTTAGATATGCCAGGAGGTACCAGGAGCATTATTTTAATTTCCTTCTTTTAAAAAAAATTATAATGTGAACTATGTGATAGAGGCATAACATGTATAATATATAATAATAAAATGAATGTCTAAAAATCTACAACCAGACTGAAGAAACAAGGTACAGATATTCCTTGTTTAATGACCAAGGTCTGGTCCTGTGAGTAGCTCATTAGATGAATTGGTCACTAAATGAAGAAGTGTATGTGGTATGAACAATACAGTACTCAGAACAAAGAATGGTCGAAGGAAACTGTGACTGATGGCTGCTTTTATTTGCATAACTTTCACATGCTGTACTTTAATGTATAATAGCACAAAAAACTGCAGTAATGTATCATCCAGTACAATCAACAAAAATGACAGTTCTGCATAAACAAGGTACAGTATATAAAAAGACAATGAAGTTCTATAAATAAGATATACAGAACTGTACTAAAAAAAAAAAAAAAAACGGGTTGTAAATCAGGGCAGTAGATCATGTGTCCAAACAGTGTGTATTGGTTGTAAGTTTGAACAGTATTTAAACAGGTTGTTGAAAGAGGAATATCTGTGCTAATAACAACGCCGAAGTTCCTCATCTTTCACCAGTCTTAGCTCCTTCCTTTCATCCCTCTTTCCAGAAATGTGTGTGTGTGTACCTTTAAACAACAAAAATTATTCTACCATTTTTCTATGAACTATGCCATGCAATGTATTTATTCTTCTATGACTTTTTTCCTACTCCATATTATGCTTCTGAGGCTTAATCATCTAATTCTGACATGAGATTTGCATTACCCAGGCTGGTCTTGAACTCCTGGGCTCAAGTGATCATTTCACTTCAGCCTTCTGAATAGCTGGGACTATAAGTGCATGTTCTACACTAGGAGAACTGACCGTATTGATTTATTCAACAGTTCACTGATTTCCACTGTTATCCATTTTTCTAATGGAGGAATAAGCTCTTATTGGTTTGCCAAGTTTCCCTGGGTAGTCACTTGTGTGAATGTCAGTGTTTTGCAATAGCAAAATGGCATAGCTCCAGACATCAGTATATACCCTAGACGAGAACGACTTGCTGGGTGCTAGTTTGGATCTGTAATGTGCTTCATGGGCCCCTGTGTTAAACACTTTGTCCCCCAGGTGGCACCGTGGAAAAGCGGTAAAAACTTAAGAGATAAGATCTAGTGAGGATTCTTAGGTTATTGGGTAATCTTAGGTGTGACCTCAAAGGCTACAATGGGACTTGGGTTCTTCTCTCTGCTTCCCGTACTTCATGGAGTGAACAGCTGTCTGTACCATGTGCTCCCCATCATAATGTGTTGCCTTATTACAGGCACCAAAATAACAGGGCCATTGACTATTGACTGATCCCCAAAAACTGTCAGGCAAAGTAACCTTTTCTACTTACAATTTGATTATTACAGAATTATTTTTTTACAGTAACAGAAAACTAACACACTGGTTATAGGGTTGGCATGTCTTATCTTTCTTAGATAATGTCAAATTATTTTCTGTAGTGACAAAGTTTCAGTATTTTTGTATGTAAATACCATTGCTCCATCTCTTCTCCCATAGTTGCTGTGTGTGTGTGTGTGTGTGTGTGTGTGTGTGTGTGTGTGTGATTGAACCCAAGGCCCAGTGCATGCTAAGGGTGTGCTCTCCCTGTGAGCTATGTTTCCAGCCTACAACTTTTCTAAAGTTCTGTGAATATGGTGAGTTTCATGTACAGATTTTCTAATGCTCAACTACTTTCATATTCCTGAGATGAATTCATTTTTATTATTTATTCCATTGTTTGGTTTTTATGGTGACTCAAATTTTGAATCTATACATTCTTGAATAATATGGCTGTTTGCTTTATAAATTAGGTTGAGGAGTGTTCAGTTTTTTCTTACATAATTCCAACTTGAATGGCCAGTGAAATTTACATGTAAAATTAGAGCCAAGAGGAAAACCAGAGAGCCTCCCCCGAGATCCGGCCATGGCCATGGTGGAACCCAAGAGGCAGCACAAAGAAGCAATTCGCCCGCCACCCTCTTGGTAAGCGCCTTCCTCGGGCGTGAGCCAGGAGGAAACTCAGTAGTGTCTCCTGTGAGCCTACTGGTGCGCAGGCTTGGACTCAAACATCCCCAAACCCCACCCCATCTCCCGTTAGCAACTGGGGACAGCGGTCTGAGCATCTTTTGGGGGAGGATGACTGTATGCAATATAGCAAATATGGGGGGTCTCCTCTATCTTCTCTTTGAAAGCAAGTGTTGTTTTCAGTTTTGTTTCATTATGATTAATTGTTTTACTCTATTCAATATTCTCTTTGGGTTGATTTTATAATGCTCTGTCTTTGGTTTGATTTTTCTATACCTAATTGTCTAGACAACTATTGTGAAGATAACGAGATATACTATGGTACCTATTACTGTTATCCGGGTAACCTGCTGTGAAGTTCTGTACCAAATTCACTGCACTGTCTCAATTGGCTTTGTTCTGTCTTGTTCTTTTGTATTTCTACTACCTTCCAAATTAAAGAAAAATTTTACATGTAAAATTATAAATTCAGGTACTTTCTGATAAAGAAAAAATTTTGCTTATTAGGGTGTAATATAAATAAAATGCAATGATTGCAAATATATTGCTTAATAATTTTTACAAACTGAGCACAACTATCTCACCAGTGCAAATCATCAGAGAATTTTACCCTGAACTCACTGCCATGCTTCCTTTTAGTCAAGATTTTTTGGAAGATTTTTAAATCACTAATACAATTCACTTATTATATTTTCTAGGTTAATTTTGTTTGCTTTTGCCAAGTTATGCTTTTGTAGGAATGTTTCATCTACATTTTCAAATGAAGGGGGTGGCTCATGTTTATTTTCGTATTTTAAATTCTTGCTTACATGTAATTACTATCTATTTGTACCTTCTTTCAATATTTTTTCTTGACCAACATCTGAAGATATTTATAATTCCTTTTTCAAAGTACCAAATTTGGGCTTTATTTCTTTCAATACCTACTTTTTATGTATTTAATTTCAGGTGTGTGCGTGTGTGTGTGTGTGTGTGCACGTGCGTTGTAGAGGTACATGCAAAAAGCAGGAAACAGTTAAATTACCCCCAATAGAGGAATAAAAACTTTACAATCCCATTGTGTAAGAAATATGAATGTAAGGAACACAGCAACACTGGAAAAGCTGGAATTCAGTGTCAGGGAAGAGGGGACACAGAACACATGAACTTCACAGCAGGCACGGTGGCATTGATGTTGTGCTCAAATCTGCATTTTATTCAATTTTTAAGGTGATTCTTTTATTTTTATAAATTAATTTTTGGGGTACATTTTCCCATACATGATCTGTTTTCTTCTCATTCAGTTCCCTTCCCTTCAACCTTTTTCCCTCCCTATTTGCAAAACTTTGTCTTCCTTCCATTCGCTTTCATTTCTATCCGTTTTCCTCCTTTCCCTCTCCACCCCTCCTTTATCCCTCTCTTTCAAATGTTGTCTTCCTAATAACCAGTGTTTACTCCCTATTTTGCTTCTTATTTACCCTTTGAGTTTCTCAGATAAGAGAAACAATGTGCTCTTTAGACATGTGTGTCTGATTTATTACACTTAAAATCATGTTCTGGAGGTGTACCTAATTGTGTAAAATGTCTCCAGTTTATCTTTATTAAGGGCAGACTGGAGCTACGTTGTATATAAAAACATTTTCTTTATGCATTCATCTCTTGATGGACATATGGGCTATTTTCAAGATTTAACTACTATAAATTGTGCTGTTATAAACATGCACATTAATGTGTGTGTCTATCACTGTGGTATGATGCTTTAACTTTCAGGAAGATATCTAGAAGGGCAGTAGTTGGGTCAAATGGAACCCCCAGCTCTAGTTTTTTGAGGATTAATTTCAATTTTTACATACTTTCATTATCTTTCTTTTTCAAATAGTTTTTATTCCATTCTTTTTATAAGCAAAGTTGAACGGTTAGTTCATTGATTTTCAGTTTATTTTTTATATAATCATCAAAGGGATTACATTTCCCTCTAGAAACCATTTGAGCCAACTCTGACAAATTTTAACCTACGGAATTTTTATTAGTATTCATTCCTATGATTTTCACTGAAGTAAGTTATTTCAAGGTTTTTAAATCTGCAAATCTAAATTTAAAGAAATTTGCCTTTGCTTACGCACTCTGTACTAAACTTTGACGTGATCCCAATACTTAATTTATACAAAAGATGCTTTGAACTTCTTTGACAATTACCTCAGAAAGTGATCAGTATTAGTAAATCACTCATGTGTGCTTCAGAACACTATCACTTATTTTTCACCTGATGAGTGTGGAGATCTTTTCATATTCACTAAATTAAGCTTTTAAATATTGCCCAGATCTATCTTGTGGCTTTTAGGTTTATTACTTGGATAGTTGTTGAGGGAGTTAAGATATCCTACCCTGATGGTAGATTTATTAATTTTTCTTAGTTTTATGAATTTATCTTTTATGCACTGCAGTGATATCATTAAACTGCTCAAGTTTAGAATTTATATTCTTTATGGGATTGAACCATCTCATCAATAATGTCCCTCTATGTAATAGTATTTTTTTGTCTTAAAGTTTTGTTTTCTCTGATAGAAAGCAGACTAAAATATTTAGTTTTTGTTTTGCATATATTGATAGTCATTATTTTATCCTTTCTGTGACTTTTCGTTTAGGTATGTCTCTTTTATAGCATAAAGTTGGGCCTTGTTTTAAACCAGCCTAAATTGTTTATCTCTCAGTTTCAGGCTTTAATTCATGCTTTGATTTCCTTCATACCAGTCCTAACTTTTCTTTTTCTATCCTTTCAAGAAAATTTGCTTTACCCCTAACTTGCCCATATGTCATTTCTTCTATTGATTTTGCTTATATATTCTCTTCTTTTCTGACTGGCAATTACTGAAACACATATAAACATAAAAATGCAATGTTTATAACACTACTCTCAAATCTACAAAAATTTTACGGGGATGGAACTCTGATCATACTTTTGGTGTATGTTCTACCATTGCCCAATATTTGAGCTCTATTTTTGTATCCTCTTAAGTTAAAAAAAGATTGTCCTATATCACAGTTTGCACATCACACAGATACTATTTTCTGTACTCCCCATTCCTGGTTGCAAACTCATATTCCTTCTTGGTTTGTTTTGCTTCTTTTTGAAATATAGCTTTGAGAACCTCCTTTTAAGTGAAGGTGTAGGGTTTTGTTAATTTCTAAATGCCATTTTCCCATTATGAAAGCCAGTCACCTGTATGGCAGCATTGGACTGAGAGTTAGGATGCCAGAACCCAAGATGCAGCCTCATCATTATTCTGTGACCTTAGGAAAATACCTTCATGTCTCTGGGTCTTTGTATTCATTCACAAGCTTAGAGCATGTGATCTCTAAGGGATCTTCTAGTGCTCACATTCAGGAAGACATGTACACATGCATAGAGCTAATACTACCAGGAGCAGAAGGGGAGTTAACCAAGAACATGAAAGGAGTAATTGAGAAAAACAGGGGAAGGAAAGACAAGACTAGATCTTCTGTGTCCTTTCTTTGTTTACAACTTTCTTGCGAGAAGTCACGAATATCCTGAGTCTCAGTGGCTTACCTACCATTTGTTTGTCAAATGCACAGGTATCTTGCAATCATTGGCTTTAAAAATGATGACTTCCTGCAGTCCTCCCACTCATGGTTCCCAGATGCCCCAGCCTGAGTAGTTTGAAGCATGATGCTGGACAGATTAAAACCCTAGATCTAAACAGGAACCAGAGTGGATACTATTTTCTGACTTTTTTGAGGAGAGATTCACTTGTACTCTGGTTCTAGTTACTTGTAGGGTTTAGTGGATTTGTTTCTACTTAGAAAAGTGAAACACACTTCTTAAATGAATGGGGATCTTAGGTAGTTAACTTTATTCTCTCTCTCTCTGAATTTCCATCAGAACAAGAGTAAAAGAATCACAGGACTACAGATAGTGTCACGGCACTACTGAAAATGATGCAGGTGCAATGTTTTGAAAATCTCTCCATCAGTTTCTTCCTTTCCTTTCTTCTTAGTGATTTGCACACACATCTATCAACTTAACCATAGACTCCTTGCCAGTAGAGACTATGTTTTATATGTATATTGCTCCAGGTGCCTAGTACAGGGTAGATTCTCAGTGTTTGAGAAGTATATAGCACAGATAGAATGAAAATGCAAAAATGTGGGCCAACCAGTTGTTGATGAGAGTAGAAATCTCTTCACCCCCATCTCTAAAGCATCCATTCACTTAGATTCAGATTTAAAGGAGAAACTATTATCTACTGGGCAGGGCAGGAGGCAGAGAGAGAGAGAGAGAGAGAGAGAGAGAGAGAGAGAGAAAGGATTTCACGGCACACACACACAGACCTTAAGCTCATGTGTACTAAGAGCAGAGGACAGTGGGCCCCTCCTGGCATCACTCTGGCTTTGAGAGACATGCTTGCTCTCAGAGGACCATATGGAAAGCAAATGATGTAAGAAATGAATCACAGAAGAAAAGGAAACAGATTATCTGACTCTAAAAGAATTCCACACATAGGCAAGTAAATGTAATAAGTAGTTTATTGGATTTCTAAATATAATAAAGTAGTTGCAATTCTTTTACAGAAAAAATGACTATAATTTTCATATTCATTCTTATAGAGCACAGGAAAAACAATTCATAGAAGAAACTGATAGAAGGTAAATAAAACCATATTTTGAAAGAGTTAGATAATGCATAAATACAAAATAAAATACCCAAATCACTTGCTTATAACAGATTCTCTCCCCTTATTTTGTAAGAGACCATGTGTGCTATTTTGGACTTATCAGTGATTGTTCATGACACAGTGATGAAATGCCAGTTGCTCAAAATAAAACAAAAAGTAGAAACATGTTTTAAGAATACTATGGTTCTGTCAGTGTCACACATGTGAAAAAACAATCATATTCTCTGTGATTTTGTGCGACTTCCCTTAAGTCAGGCAATGTGATTCAGACAAGCAGCTGATGGCAGTGAGGAGCTTATAGGAAGTAAGGACGCAGTAGACACAATCAGCACAGAGACAGCCTGGCTTCTTTCTGTCCCTTCCTGTCCTTAACATTCTACCCACACGGTAATCATCATCTAACCGTCGGAAATCTATCTCCACGGCCACGATCAAAAGCCATGTTGTATCTTTTTGTCTGTGTTTTTGTTTTTGTTGTTGTTTCCAAACAGGAAAACCTCTGTATCCTAATTCATTTATGACAGTGGTAGCAAACCCTTGGCACACATCCTAAGGCGGGCGCCTAGAACCCCCCTGTCACCACAGGAGCCCCACGGAGCCAGCCTCACTGAGCAGTGGCTGACAAGTGCCCCTAGGGGCAGCGTTGGTACTTTGCAATACGTAAGTGGATTTGGGGTTGCAGTTTGGGCACTTGGTCTCTAAAAGTCTCACCATCACTGACTTATGATATCATGCAGAGATTTTTTGAACTCCTGTCTAGCACTCTCAGCTGATTCTCTAAAAGAAAAGAAGAAAATGACTAGTGTTGAATTTGATAAGGTAAAATCAGAGGAAGGACACGAATAGGAGAGTAGATGTTTACACCGTGGGTTATTATTCTCTCCAACGAAACCCTTTGCATCACAGAATGACGGTCACTAAGGCAAGTTGGTCCCACCCTTGATGTGATTCAACAGTGCTCTACTGTGTCCTCACTTCTGGTTCTCGGGAGTCCCCTCAGTGGAACGCAGAACTGAGGTTGACTGCGATGCCATCAGATTTGTCTTTCTTTACTTCCACTTGGAAAAAGTGGGCAGGCTAAAGGACAACTCCATGACTGAGAGGACATAGAGAGGTCCCTTAGAGCAAGGCTAACTGGATGTATCTCACCTCCCTCAAACAGAAGCGTATTCCAGTGAATATGGAGCCAACTGACTTAGAAGGAAAAGAAGCGACTTGGCAAGTGTGATCTGCCAGCTGGTTGAGTCAGACGACACATTGAGAACAATCTTTTTTGAAATCATGTCCTCCCTTCAACTCTTCCACAATCACGCACTGTCTACCTCATCCCATTTACCTGGACCCTCTGCTTCTGCCACCACTGGGTACGAATCCATTCCCCTAAGCTACACGGCTGCTTATCAACCGTAGCCATAGTTCTGACAGGACCACAAGACAAAAGCCACAAAATAGCACGTACTACTATTTTTAGGAGTCAAGAGTAAAAATGCTCTAAAGATCTGGCAGGGACATTTGGCCCCCTGAGCCTCCACTATCCACAGCCAAGTCTTTTCTTTAGCTTTCTGTGATGTTACCCTGAAGATAAAAGAAGAGAGAAACATGCTGACATTTTAAGCCCACCATGCTTAGTTTATAAAATAAACATATGACACATGTCCTCATACAGGCCCGGCTCTATTAATTCCTTTAAGCATTTTTTTCTCCCTAACTCGATGTTCCAAACTCATAAAGCTCCTATTTCCTTGCAGCAGAATACAGGAAACTCCAACAATATGCTACCATCCTCAGGATAAAAATACAAAGTGTCTGTATCAGCAAGGAGAGCTCAGGGCATGTGTTCGCCTCCCATTTCATGGTAGCCACTCAGGAAGATACTGGAAATGAGTGACTCTCTTGCATTTGGCAAGGTTTCTTTATCTCTGCACCTACTTCTTCCGATGGTATGTTTTTGAAGGCTGAGCAGCATGACTCGGGGTGTCGTGTGTACATACATATGTAGGGATAACGTTTGTGTTTCTCAGAATAGGCACTTTTCGAAGGCAGTAAGTCTAAAAGCAAAGTTAATAGAGCCTATATTTAGTGCTCATCTTCTCACTTTGCTGATGTGTATGCTGCACAGAAGATCACAGATTTGAGTCAGTCTTTCCAAGAGGCCAGAGTCGGCAAATGGCTATATTCAGAACTGGGGAAGTCTTGCCAACTCAAGCGAAGCTGTTCAAAAGGCAGACTTGGAGAAGGTGCAATCGTTTTTCTCAAAGGTGACGGCACAGAAGGAGAAAAGCCTGCGACAAAGCCATGAAATAAAAGCTTGTGTGTACGGCTCAGGGAAAATTGCTATCCTCAAACTCTGCATCTTTGTGTCACATCTACTTTTTGGCACAGATCTGCTACTTAGAAAGTTCTTTCCCTTTCCGTTTTTGTACATCTTATAATTGCACATATTCCCATACTTAGCAGTAGGGAGAGAAGCCCCCAATCTGTTAAAGTAATGATAAAGGTGTAGGTTAAAAGACAAAACAGAGCAAAAAAAAGAAAAAAAAAAAAGAAGTTCTTCACTGTATAGAGAACATGCAAAAAGCTCAATGATATATCCAGCTGTCAAGGTTTTGCATCTTAGTTTAAATTTTCACGTAAGGCAGATTATACTATATGATAATCTTATTCATGCTAAAGAATCAGACAATCATGTGTCACCTTTAATTCTATTTGCTCTTTGATATGTTTCCTGAAAAAGAATGAAGGCATCATTCAGGTTCTTAGATGGGAAATATTCTATCTCTGCTTAATGAGGAAATAAGTCTTGGAAAATTTGCTCATCAGCTTTCCCATGGGAATAAATTGTTAGTAAAAGGAAGACAGTCATTTAAAAATGATTGTGCTGCTATGCTATCATAAAACATGGATGGTGAGATTCGGCTTCTAGGGTCTGATATCTTTTTCATCAAGGATACGCCTCCATTCAGACTTTTTGCTCTAACTAGAGGGAAGGCAAGGTCTATGCTAGCATCAGTTTGTTAGCTATGGAGGGAGGTCTGAGGCACTGTCTTTGGCAATGTAACCCTGATATATTGATACATTTGACATTCATCTAGACAGTAAGAAGCAATTATACAGGGTTAGTAGAAGGCACACACCGCCCAAATGTCAACTCCCCTCTTATTATTTCACATTTAAAATCTGAGGCCATTCCCATCATTGGTGTTTAAATTATGAAAACCCCTTTTCCTCTGAAAGCATGTATTTGTAGAACTAAATATGTTGGACAGACACATTATAATTTGACTAAGCTATTCTATTTATAACTGCTAAGTGAGGATCCCTGTTACCCAAAGAGAAAGAGAGATGAAAAGGTCCTGAAGGATTCCCTTCATGTTTATTTTCCCCAAGAAAGGAAGAGGAATAGTAAAAGGAGGAAGAGGAGGAGGAAGGAGAGGAGAAGATGGAGCAGAAGGAGGAATATAAAAACATATCTGAGGAAAACTAGTTCTTCCAATTTTGTATTTTCTAAACTAGTTTAGAAATGAATTAAAAAAAAAAAAAAGGCTGGGCAAGGTGGTGCATATCTGCAATCCCAGAACTTAGGAGGCTGAGGCAGGAGGATTTCTGCAAGTTTGAGGCCAGCCTGGGCTACAAAGTGAGTTTAAGACCAGTCTGAACTGCATGGCGAAACTCTGTCTCAAAAGGAAAAACACACATAAAAAGAAATGAAGTGAAATAATTTGATGAAGAAAAATATTGAGTTAATATTTACTCTCTCATGATGAAGGAAATGGACTTAAGAAAGCAAACATTTATTCCTATGTCTTGGAACGAAGTAAAGCAGGTACCACACAAAATAGCAACACAATGCATGAATAGAAATGGTCCAATAGGTCTTTACCTTCTTCCTGACAGACAGAAACATACAGTGGGAATCAAGTAAGAGAAATAACTTAGCTCCCATTCTTCCTCAAATTGCTTTGGCATATTTTAAGAGATACAAATCATACAAAATTTAAATATTTTTTCTTTGCTTTTTTGGCAGCTACAAAAATGGGTCAGATCTAGAATTATTAATTTCCTGGCCTAAAATACCCAAGTTTTTAAAAATAAGATTTCTCTTTTAGAGGATCAGCCTTCTTAGAAAATCGTGTATATGTGTGTTTGAAAGACATCACAGTTGTATTTTCTATAAATCTGGGGTACTATTAGAGAGGGCGCAGGAAAAATTTTTTTTCTTTATATTATGTAAATGTAAATCACAGCTTGTGGCTGATTTATGGATATTTGAAACAAAAGTATGTTTTTAAGGACTGCTTTTTCATAGTCACCTCTTGTCTTTTTATTTCCTCCAACATGACATCAGCATTTTACCTAAGTGAGTCTTTATTCAGGTGTACTCAGCTAGATAAAGCACTGAGCATGCTGCTTCTGCTAATCCATGCCTGGGGGCTGGTGTCCCATCTATGTTTTGAAAGTTGCTTCCTGTTCCCTCAGCTGTAACATTCACCAGCCTCAGAGGAACATGAGACCCCCTCCGGGCTTTGAATGCCCTGCTGGGGTCTCTCATGTCTCAGGTAAGAAGACTGGGACAAGGTGACAGTCCATTTGCTATTGAAAGTGGCACTCACTAATCCCAGGGGATTAATGATGATACAGGATAGATGGATGACAGACTGGGCAGAGGGGGAAAAAATAGCCTAGAAGACTTAGCAGATAGCATTATTTCAAAGGCTTCTCTAATTTAATGTAAGAGATTTAATGTGGAGAAAGGATATTTACTCCATCTGTTCACAGATTTTCACTCATGGGAAGTCACTGGGAGAGAGACAACAAGTCAATAAAAAGCAAAAGCACACCCTCCGCGGCATAGCTCCCTGAGGGAGGCCACTGGGGAATGGGAATGATGACTTGCTGAACCACTGACAATGTGCACGGAGGCCTCCAAGCAGGTCTTCTGGAAGCAACCTCGTATCAGAGTATTTCGTGAGAAGGATATATTTAACAATCAAAAAATTGTAACAGCCAGGGAAGCCCAGGCTATGAAATGGCAGAGGCCAAATCTCAGAAATGCCATTGGTCTCACAGCATTTGTCCAGACACTTCGAGGTCACAAGTTGGCTGGATCAGAACTGCCAACCGCAGCAACGTGGGTGGGCTCTCGGTAAATGGGGGCAGAGACAGAGGGACCAATATGTACTGTGTCCTACAGCATCGTGTGCCTCAGAGGGGGACTCTTCCTGCCCACGGCAGGGAGGCTTCTCTTAAGGATCAAGTCACCTCTGCACACCGCTGAATTCAAAATGCTATGGTCTCAGCTGACACTCTGAACCTGACAGATTCCGAGAGGTTTTTTGGTTAATGTAATGTAAACCAACTCTCTCTGGGGAAATCTGCTGCCGGGTGCCTCTGTACCAGTTGTTTGTTCCAGCAGTGGCCTTTCCTCACCACCTCCATCATAGTGCTGATCACACAGAATACCTAGTGGTTTCCCACAAGATGACACAGAAGATGTGTGTGGGCCCTAAGTGATCGTAAACACGGCAATGCACATATGCATCGGCCAGTGATAGCCAGATGGCCTCTATTCCTTTCCCTGGAGGATTTCTAAAAGGGCCTTCAGGAGTCTGTGAGAAGTATGCGTTGTCCTCGGAGAGAGCTCGGCCCTTGCAACTCCTAGGCACATCCCCAAATCCACCACTTACCAGCTATATTGCTTTTGGCAAGTCACTTAGCAGTTCTGAACTTCAGCTTTCTCTCCTAGGATCTGGCTATTAATAACCTTCCTCCCGGGACTGTTTCACGTGTGAAAAGTTTGTAAGCTCTCTTAGGAATTTTTATATCACAGCTCAGAAAGCCACCCCCAGATGCTGCTCAGGAAACTGACGGCAGACTCTGCCCACAGGGCTCTCTAATTCAAAGCTGGGGTACGAGAGGACATTGTCTTTGTCTTCCCAAACACTAAGGAATACTAATTAAACCAAAATGCAATCCAGGTCAGTGATGGAAGCGTTTATACATTCCCACATAAAGCTATAGCCTGCAGAGTTCCTTTCCTTCCTTCCTTCCTTCCTTCCTTCCTTCCTTCCTTCCTTCCTTCCTTCCTTCCTTCCTTCCTCCCAGAATGATATCTTACTGGACAAAAGAACTGATCAGAAATAATGAGTTTTTAACAGTTCCATTATATTTTGCCTTTGAACCTTGTTAGAGCTGGAGATGACACACTGACATTTCTCAGCATTTTTAAAGTCATCAACACCCGGTCATATTAATGAAATATTTTGTTCCTGGGTTGGTTGCTGGGGGAAGGCATGAAGCTATCTGACAACTATTAGAACAGTTAGTCTTTGGACTAAGAGTGACCAACAGTAAAACTTGTAAGTTCTAATATATGATCCTTAGAGAAAGATTCAGACTATTTTTAGGGAAGTTTAAAGATGTGTATAATCTTTGGCTAAAAAAAAAATCAAAAATTTAAGAAATTTTTAAAAAGTAATACATTTCTTAAAAACAAGGTCAATCTAATGGTAGGAAACTAGAGGAGGAAGAAGACAAGATTTCATTATGTATCACAGGTCAGTTTGCATTACCAAGAAGAACATAAGGTTCTGAAGGCTGGTTCTGGTTTAAAATAAGAAAAGCTTGGTACAGAGAGTGATGGAGGAAGTGAAAGACCCCAGGGGTGGTGGCCCCTTGGAGCAGGTGCCCCCCAAGCATTCTGGATTCCCGCTTAGCCTTGCATGTGCTTCTGTGATGGAATTTTAACAGCAGCAGAACAGATGAGTGCACGGAGCCCTAATTGTGTTCCGAAAAGCACTTAAGAGAGTAGAGGTGCCCTGCTTGTTTTTCTGCAAAAGTTCCAAAAACAAGTATATTTCCTGCAAGAGTGGAGGATGGAGCCATAAATCAGTAACAATTCTTTTTTTTTTTTTTTTGTCACAGTAAAGTTCACAGAAGGCTGCTTCCTGTTCATTCTGGTTGTGCCGATTATTTTTGGCCAACTCATATTCCCTATCAATTAAAAGGGATGCAAGAAGCATGTGATGACTTCCACAGCACTCCTCTGCCCCTTTTCCATCCCACTGATCCAGAAAACATGGAAGAGCTTTTCCCTGTTGAGGAAATTCCAGAATCTGAGACCTATTGGCTAAGACGGAATGTCTTCTTGGAAGACAGCTTATGTGCTCCAATTGGGCCTTAAATATTCTTCCTTAAACTTCCAAATCAGGTCATGAATCAACTCAAAATTATGAATCAACTCAAGATTTCTCATAAGATATCATACCTTCCATTATGCTTTACATGCCACTGGAAAGAATTACTTTCTCTTATGCCATATTCTGTCATGTGGTACAACACACAGATTGAACGAACCTGATTGACCTTACTGTAGTTGGCTTGAATCAAAGTTCCTTAGGATCTGATTCTCTTACAGTGATTTGTCAGTGATTAAAATAAAAAGATAAGAGATAAAGAAGTTGGGAGGACCAAAATGAAGAGAAATTATGGACTCCTACAGATTGTAAAAAATTGATTGTGGAGGGTAGTTGATCACTTGGGCTAAAGTGAAACACCCTGGGTATAAATATTTGAGAACAGAATGAATGGAAATGAAAGTCAAACAAAACCTGTAGGTATTTATGTAAAATTTGCAAAGTGTCAAGAAGTCTCTCTCCAAATTCAGTGCAGGAACATGGACAAACTATGTCTTATTTTTGAGAACCCAGGAATAAAGAGAAAGAGCTGTAACTTTATGAATTAACCAATAATTAGGACAATCACAGAGGCATATGCATTAGCTTACTTTCTCTTTTCAGAATGACTGATTTTAATATCATCCATAGTAATACGGAATATAAAATAGCAAGGCTGTTTTTACACACATGGGAAATTTAGCCTTATCTTCTTTTCACTTCTCTGGGTCTGAGTCCTTGGCATAATTTTTCTTTGGGTGATTTTGTCAATTTCCTTTGGATGGTTTCAATTCCATTTATTTTCAAAGTGTTTTCACCTATTTGACCTGTAGGGATTGCTAAATTTCACCCGAGTAGCTTGAAACAGAATTAAACATATTTTTGGATCTAACTGTTGAAAAGAGAAGCAGAAGAGTAAATGGATGTCGATGCTATGTTGCTGAATTAGGGAAAGTTGAAAGAGTTGATGGTATTGAATTTAAAAAGGCAAAGATTTAGACTTTATGTTGGTTTTGTGTAGTTCGAGAGCCAAAATGGACTGTTGTGAGCAGTATTATATAGTAGCCAGGTTTAAGATCTACAATGATAATTGGTCTGGAAAATACAGAGGAGATCCAGATGTTTACAAGCCCTGAGATTATATTTATCTAGGAATAGCATTGATGTTTGGGGTAAGCAAGATCAGTCTAGCAAGCTGCATGTGAAAGAACCCGAGGTAATACAGCAACACTTGTTTTATTCCCTGTAGAGCATTCTACTTCTAAGGTTGAGAACTGATTTCAGAAGCTCTGTTCATTACTAACTGATTGACTGCTTCTGCCTTGGAATTTTAGGTAAATGACCATGAGTTACATAAAAAGATTTTCTCTTGTCCCTAAGTAAGTGAATATCTTGGAAAGTTTAACCAAGCCATACAGTAAAGAAGATTTAGTGTAAGAATCTTAAAGTATTACAAAGGAATTAGCTGCAGATTTTCTCTTCTTCTTTAGTGTACATAACAATCTGTAGAATAATTTTTGTTTTTAAAGAAGGCTAGTAGTAGAGCTATTTATTAGTGCATTAGAGACTCTGTGAGTTAAATAAAAATCAGAAATAAAGAGGAAAACTTTTAGTAACTTTAAAAATGATTTCAATCTGTTGATTAAAAAATACATTTTTTGTACAGCTCTGCATAAAAAGAGTCACATCCATGCTGGCCAGCTAAAAGAGAATCTGCAAACTTTTTAACAGGGAACAGGGAAGTATAATAGAAAATGGAACTAATGATTTTTTGTTTGTTTTCAAGTGAAAATACATCTGTATTCCATGCTCCAAGAAAAATTCTGGTACTGGTCCACCCCCCCAAAAAAATACTGTAATTCAACCAGTAGGATTTCATATTATTTCCATGAGCTAAGTGCTGATATATGCTAAATGCTAGAAAGATAATAATTCTTCCTTGCTATAAGTAAAATGATCAAGTTTCAGTAGAATAAAATTATATGCTATTACTAAAAACATAATCATTCTGTTTTTGAAATGCTTTGGATTTATTTAAAACAAAAATCTTAACCTACTCTTAGATTACTTTACATATAGCTAGGAAAACTGGATCAGTCATAATTGAACTTTCTAGGAATCTATTACCTGAGTCCCTGATAAAAGTTGTCTAAAATAGTAAGGTGGAAAGACTATATTGCTTTGTTTCACTCAATGAATAAACACAACCTGAGAAGTTTGCCCATATAGAGGTGGATTTTCTGGATGCTACAAATATTGTCTAATAGTCTCTCTCCCTTTATTGAGCCTGAATTCGAGAGGATCATAATGCATTGGCTTAACATACGAACAGTCCAAGTATGGCAGCATTAGTAGGCAGAATGGAAAGAAGAACTGAGAAGTGCAAGAAAGAAGGTGAAACAGAAAGGTGACACCAAGAACAAGGGAGAAATGGAGTGAAAAAGAAGACGGGGACACAGAATCCTCACCAAAGCTTAACAGATTTAGTTAATCAGTTCCTAAAGATGGCAAATAAAGCTATGCTCCCCAAAGAAGAGCCTTATGAGAAAATTCAATCTGATTATTTGTCAAGTAAATAAGTTGGCCTAAAATGTGCATGTTTGCACTGTACTAATGACTTGATCCAAATACGGATTCCCAACTTGTTGTATTCTACACCGGATTAAAGAACAAAACTAAAGCAATTTTTAAAAAACAGATATACTCAATGGGTGTTAAAGGCTCAGGTTCAAATGTCTGTCTTCATTATCTGGCTAAAACCAGAGTAAAGATCAAATGATAAAACACTAGTAGCAATATATTACTTTCTGTCATAAGAATGTTTTCACAATTTTAGGGAACCATGAGGTCCTCCCCCCACCAAAAAAAAAAAAAAAAAGAAAGAAAGAAAGAAAGGAAAGGAAAGAACTACTACTAAAATACATTAAGATAAGTCATTTAGACTGTTCTGGATTTTTGCTTTGTTTTTTGAGTTTTTGATGAGTAAAATCATTGAGATTTGGGGCTTATGATTTCCATTTTTGAGACTTCAGCAGAATATCCATTCTAAGGCACAATTATGGGTTTCTTTCTGGCTGTCTCTCACGGAAGCACACCAAAAGAGCCATCCCAGGAAGTGGACTTGAGGCACATTTTGCAGAGGTATATCTTTTTCAGTTTGCTGGTTTCCTACAGATGGCTAAAGCAGGGGGATAGAACATGCTGTCATATTTCATTCATAACACACATGTACTGTAGCTCCAGGCAACAGATGGACAATCACTTGTTTAAACTACAAATGTGAAATACTAAGGTAGAATAGCAATATTTCTAGAAATGTATATGAAAAAAAAAATGCCTTTCCAAGCCAAGAGGAATGGTGAGAGGCTGTGAGGTTACAACAGTGTTTCCCTGATTTCCCTAGCAGCTGCCATCATTTCCCCAACACCCTTCAAAACTTGATAATGGAAGGATCAGGGGGCAGCTGACACAGATTCGATAAGAGAAGCCCAAAGCATATCAAATAGAAGTAACACTGTGATTTTTGGCCGGTTCACATTAATAGGATTTTTGCTAGGTAGGAAAACAGTTGAAAGTTGTATTTTCAGAGCCCTGTTTATTTTCCATAGCCTCACTGAAAAACTATTTTCTTTCCTTCTTGGGACCCTGGATATTCGAAAGTTGTTTCAACAGCCATGTGTTGATGACAAGAAAAAAAAAAATCCTACATCCTAAGAACTGTAGAAAGGTCAGCTTCTAATGGTCTCGATACCTTATATTGGGACATGTGACTTACATTTGTGTCTCAAAGGCAATTGTGTCTGGCAGTCAGACTCTGCACTGACTTAACATGATCTGGGGATCCAAGTAATTAAGCAATCTTATTTTGGACAAGGGGTGTAGCTCAGTGGTAGAGAGCTTGCCTTGCATGTATGAAGCCCTGGATTTGATCACCAGCACTACAAAAAATATCTTATTTTGAAATAATCTGAAGAGCTTATGATGTAGTGGGTTTTTTCCTTTTCTATGTCTTTTCTATGTCTGTCCTACAGAAATACCAAATAGTTGTGCTTTTTATAGGTTTTTAAAAATAGGTTTATTTTTACAAAATTTTTGTTATAGACTCTGATTTTTCTCTGTCATTTATGTATTTAAATGATAGCAATAAAGACAATATATCAAAAGACAATGTAAATATATAATCATTAGGGCAATATGATCTTTGTATCTCTGTTATAGGCAAAATTTCATATAGCTAAAGCAAAGAGTGACTTGGCATTGTTTAAGTGAAATGATTGGTAGAAAAAGACAATAATAGAAAGCAAAATAAATCATGTATTTAAGAAATCCTAGAATAAAATATGGTAGGATCCTTTCCTTAGTAGACTTTGTGAAAGAAAAAACATCTAAATCTAAATATTTCAGTATATTATGTGTGCACATTCATTATTATAAAAGTGTAAGTCTATTAAAAAGAGATTTACATTAAAAATCTTTGGTAAAGATACTCTGAGGTTATGTGATAAGAATGCACTATAAAAAGTGTAAGGAAGTAGAATTCTGCTGGGAATGCCACAGTGATGGCCCTGTGACAGCACTTTAAGAAAAAATAAACTTTTGTTTTGGCATGTAAACATTCAGTTACATAAGGACTTAAATACAACAAATAGGATGTTATTGCAGTTTTATGGTATCATTATTTCATAAATTCTCCTTTCAACAAAACACATATGACTACTTCTAGACAAAAAATCTATCCCTTAATAAAGTGGACTCTTTTTTTGCTTTTGGACTCCAAACAAGTCCCTCAAAGTATTTAACAGTAAACATGTTAATGAATCAATTCAAGCAGAATAGATTGCCAACTCAATTTTCTAGGAGTCAGTGCTTTTTGAGGTCATCAGCACAGCCTGGCTTTTACTTTAGAGAACAGGAATTTAGAGACGCAGCTCCCATTGCATCCTAAAACTCACACACTGCCCCTAAATATATCTCGTTATATTTCACATTATGAGAAATACAAGGTCAAAGATAAGAGAAGCCAGTGAGAATAGGACAATGGTCTAAGGTAATGCATACAATTTATATCCTCAGAGATTCTAAGTCAAAACTACATGAAGAAAGCCCAGAAGCTTTAGAATAACTGACATGAGCTGTAGTGATCACAAGTCTAAGAATTTCTCATTTTGAAAAATCACTTTTATGATGCTTCCTATCAAAGTGAAATAAGTTTAACTGAAATTCCTGAGGCCTGGGTCACCATTTAAAGCATGCGCTGATAATTTTTCATTTCGGTTCGGATGTTAACATTTTAAATTAAAAAAAAAAAAACATTCAGATACGAAAACTACCACTTCATAGTTGTGAAAAAGACATTTGTGGAATAAGGGAAGGGTGAACAAGGAAATGTGACTATATTTGTATATATTTGATTTCTTTAACTGGGTGTTAATGTATATAGAGATTCATTATATTATTATTATTTATACTTTCCTGTATATTTAAAATATTCCATAATTTAAAAGTATATACTTGGTGAAGATTTGAAGAAAGTTTTAAAAAATCTTATGCCAAAATATCTAATTAGTTTACAAAATGGCAAATTGCAATTGCTAAGCTAGGTGTCTTTCCTTAAATGAAACATGCTAGAACTTAATAAATATGGTTCTACAGTTGGTAAGTGAGTGTTTCCCTGGCTAATAAGAGTTTGAATAAAGATTCTAGGCAGAAATTCTGCATATTTTTAGCTCAGAAACACTTTTTTTCAGCGATTGTCTTAGCAAGTGTGTTGTAAATGTCACACTGAAGATATGAAAATGTTTCCCGCAATATGTAATTCAAGTTGCAGAAGGATTATGAGAAGAATCAAACTGTGGTTTCAGTTTCACACTTTTTTCAAGCTTTCCTCTCTTTCTAAGTAAATGAAATAAAGCAACACTACTTCATTTTCTGCCTCCTGACTTACAATTGTTAGGTAAAATCAGAATGGGGACTAAAAAGATTCACAAAAAAAAGAAAAAGAAAGAAATCTGAACTATTTTTATCGGTATCTTTCTTTAAAGGAAAAAGTCAATGTTAGTAGTTGTGTTTTTGTATTAGAGAAAAGCATCACAATATTTCTAAGGTGAAAAGTGCACAGTATTGAAAATGTTACAAAAGCAAGTTTGTCTGCATTATGTGTAGATAGTGTGGAAAAGGAAAATCTTAAGGTAGCATTTTAGAATAATGATAATAGGCTTTTCACACATACTCCTAAAATGCATATCAAGTGTATTCTACCTGTAATTTCTTAAGAAAAAAAAAGAAGGTTGGAGTCTTTTACACTTAGCTATTAGCTATTATCAAATGACCCTTGACCACTGACTAGTTCAGATTCTAAAGTTGGTTGGCTGAACCCCAAATTTCAGCTAGTTTTAATTTATATATTCCACAACTTGAATTTTTTAGAGCCTAACACAGAAACTGTGCATTGCTTTCTCCAAAGCACAAGAGTGGTAATAAAGCAACAGAGAAACACACTTTTCAAGACGCAGCAGAAGAACGGTTAACATTTATAGCTGCAGGCAGCATGGAAGGAGTGGATGGGGACTTTGACCAGCACCTGGGAGTTGGCAGACTCGCCCAGGAAAAATCGTGTGACAGCAAATACCACACTAAAAAAAGCTATTCAACCAGATGAAAAGTGAGACAAACACCGGGATTAAAAGTTACAGGAATGCAGAAGTGAATGGGATGGAGCATAATCTGTGCAAAAATGTGGAAGTCCTTGGAACAAAGCCCCACTGGGGCCCTGCGTGATTAAATGTGAAACGTGTATTTGGTAAAAACTTAGAAAAAAAAAAAAGTCTCATGAGATATTGTGATTCTAAAGGAAGGTGAACAGCAGATGAAGAACAGAGACCATCCCATAACTTGACTGCCTTGGCTCTATTTTCTTATTTCTTTTCTTAGCAATTTTCTTGTGTTTCATTCTTCTTAGTGCCGTAAGCACTAAGCAGCTAATCTAGCTACTACATCTAAAGATCAGTGCTCGCCTTGGCGGTCAGCACTCGGATGCGGGCAGAGTTGCAGCTCTTACAGAGGATGTGTCCATCCAGCGGGTAGCAGCCTTGGTTATCTCCTTCTGACAGGAGACCACCGCAATCCTGAAAAACGGAGACAGGGGGAAATGACGTCAATAAAATTGTAAATACTCAAAATCCAAATTTCTCACCTTTCCACTCCTAACCTCTGCAGGGTGGCCACTCACTACCTTTCTAGCTTCGTCTAATGCCTCCCCTTCCCCAGTGCGTGACATAGGGAATTGTGAATCATACTGAATGAGGGACTGGGCACATGTATACAAATAGACCAAAGTGACCCTCCTGTGGTCACTGAAAATGAAAGACAGATAAAGAAATGAGCCAATAGATCTCGGTTCCCAGGTAGTGGTTTGCTTCTTGAAAAACAAAGACAACAGAATATAAAAATAGAACCCTAATTCATCTTTATTCTTTGTTGTCACTTTCAGAGTCTCTCAAAAGGAATCTACAAGGTGCAGAAATGGAAAGTTTTGGTCATTTCTGGGCAAAAGCAAAGAGAGCAATTCTTGCCAATTAGAGGAGCCCTCTGTGGTTGATGCCTGTTTACTTCAATTATAGTAAGAAGATAAGTTTCTAAGGGATATGGAGAGCTATAGTCTACTGCACTTTCCAAAAAAGTAAGCTATAGAGAAATGAGTGCTAGACTGCAAGATAGGTCCCTGGGGCTCTCCTGGGGGGCTACCCCTATTCCATCACGGCCTGCTCACCGCATACAAGGCCCATGCCACTCGAAAGATACTTCTTCATTTTCTGCCTTGTTGAACTGCTGGGAGGCTCAAAGTGGATACTGGATGTGAATGTATTTTATAAAAATGCAAAGGATGGGATTATATGACTGTTGACACATCTCTGAAGGTCTGTTTTGGAGAGGCTACAAAGCAGTTAAAGGCTGCCCCTTGCCTTTGCAGAATACGGACATTTCTCTGGAAAATAAACCTACAGAACAACCAGTGGTATGTGCCTTGCTGATTTTGGTAGAAACTAATAGGTCACAGAAGCTATGAACTCTACCTCTGCTGTCTACCATGGTGGCAAGGATGTTCGTGGAGTTTTTGTCTATATCCGACAAATGATGCCCAAAGGCAGCAACATCTATGCCCCACAGGAGTTTTGGTTGTACCCAAAAGAACAAGTACATATGTTGCAGTTCTAGGCACTTTGGGGACATTGGGTAATGGAACTAAACAAAACCTGATGGTCACAATATAAAAGAAGGAAGGATATTTCATAGGTGGCCTGAACATCTGGACACTATAAAAAGCTTAGAGTGGACCATAGCCTTGGGACATCAATACTTAGAATCTTAGATTCAAAAGGAAGCCGGCGTGGCCTCCTTATCTGGCAGGTGGGAAGACAAGCAGCAGAAAAAGGGAAGTGATGGCTCAGTGTGATGTAGAGTTCATAGCAGCACAAGACAAAAGTCTGTATTCTTCTAGTTGAGCGATCTTCCTGTTGTATCGTTTTGTTTCTAAAATTTCTCATCCATTCAAAGCAAACCTACTGTGTATGGCTATCATAAGATCCAAGAGGAGGGAGGCATATTCGATGCAACCCTTTGTACAAAAGCAAAAAACATTTCAAGCCACAAAATATTGGTAAGTACATCAAGCACATGAGACCTTTTACTCTGAGTCTCAGTTTCTCCATCCGTCAATCTCTAAAGTAGTTACTAGCACAGTTATCATCTG
Organism: Hydrochoerus hydrochaeris; assembly: GCA_004027455.1. Classification (NCBI taxonomy): domain Eukaryota; kingdom Metazoa; phylum Chordata; class Mammalia; order Rodentia; family Hydrochaeridae; genus Hydrochoerus; species Hydrochoerus hydrochaeris. The sequence continues at coordinate 65,942 of PVLA01004660.1, read as the reverse complement.
AGGCATTTTAAGGATGACGGCTGGAACACTGTCAGTCTCTTTTTATCTGCAGTCATAAAACCTTGTGTAAAAGCTGTTAGATTTTTTTTCTTTATAAATGGTCTTTACCATGTCATGGTTGGAGAAAGCCATGCACTCTGGGCTCTAAGGCCAAGTAAAGCATCCTGTATAAAAGAGATGGTCAGTTGTAGCTGAGGCAGTGGATGGATCAGATGCTTCCTAGAGAGAAAGAGCGGCCCTCCCAGCGCTGTCAGCCCCTGTGCCAGAAAGATTTTCTCTTGGACTAGCCAAGTCATTCCAAGAGGCCGTGGTGATAAGGAATCTCCTGTTGTATTCCACCAATGCTATACTGAGAAGAGCGAGTAGTAAATCAGGAAAATGCTTCAGGAACGGTCTGGGTAACTCGTAGAACTATGGTAACAATCATGGGGAAAACTTGCTACCCCTGGCTATGTGCATGCCTACATGTCCCTTAGCTTCAAGGGACCTTGTTGACCTTGGAGGGGCATCGCTTGGCACCTCTTGCCTGGACTCTGGTTCTGGTCCCCTATACCTGGCTTTCCTACAGTCCTTAGTAATCATCGGTCTTCTTAACTGCCTAGCCAGTGCTTGTTAATCAGTGCAATTCCACGACTTTGAACAAGAAACTCCAACTCCCCTGAGCGAATGGATTCTTATCCTTTTCAATGAGTGGCAATGAATTAGGGACAAAGTTAAAGAAAGACTCAGTATGATGATGATGGTGATAATGACAATACCAACACTGTTTCTGATTAATTTAAAAATTTACAGCTTCCAAATTTGTATTTTGGTCTCACAGCCATCATCCGGACAATGAAGAACTTTTGTTCATTGTATAGGTGGAAAAATGGAGACCAAGGGAGGTAAGGTGATCTGTCTAACATCAGCTGTACTAAACACCCACATCAGATTTAAGTTCCAAGTCTGTTAACACAGACACCCTGGTCTTCCCCGATTTAATGACTAAACTGTTGATGAACACTCAGCTCTCATGGGCCTTTCCGTGCCTGCATGCATCAGCAGGGTGCAGGGTGCTGGAGGCAGGGTGCCTGCCACAGACCTCACAGCGGTAGCAGTGCACATGGAAGTCACGATCCAGAGCCACGATGCGAACGGTCTCCTCCTGGCCTGGGGCTGGCATGATCGGCTCCTTGCACACAGAACATCGGGGCGCAAATTTCCTGAAAATAGAAGGTTCTAGTTAGACACTAAGAATAGACATTGATAAAGAGGTGACATGCAGGAGGAAGAAGCAAAGGTGTCAACCCAGCGTCAAGACACCTGGTCTGCATTTCCTGTGTGACTTTGCCACCTTTCTCTGTCTGGGGCTGCTTTCTCATCTGCACAATGGGGAAGTTAGAATGCTGAGGTCCTTCTAGGAGGCAGAGATTGTGATATTTCATGAGGTGGAAGAATGAGTGTGAGAACTGCTTTGCATGCAGGGTAACCGGGAGCTCTTTACCACACGGCCTGTGGTCAGTTCAGCACCTGTGTGCAGGTTCCTGCTACAAGTTTGGGCTACAGCGAGGGGAAACCAAAGTGCTGGCAGGCCCAGTCCTATCTCTGAGTTTTGCTTCTAGCCCTTCGTACCCACTCCTTTGGTCCTAGGCAAATGTCTTGAAGTTATTTTTAGCTCTCTTTTGAATTCGTAGAGCTTCTTTCTTAGAAATGTGTCTTGGATTCTAAGACACATTTCTAACCTCACATATATTACTCTTCAAAATGGAAGTTTGAAAACCTAGTATACCAAATTTCAAATGGCCAAGTCTACATTTCCTACATTCTGGCTTTGGCACACTTTTATTTGAGAAGTTACAGAGCTGTTGCATTCTTCTTTGAAGGATGTTAGCACTATTCAAGGCTATGACTTTATAGCTACCTAAAGATAGACCTATGCATATATTTCTGAGGTTAGGGAAGAATGTTAATATCTCTACTCCTTCACATGACCTGTGGTCCCTCTTATTTTTCCCACCATAGCCAATTCATAGGTTGCAAAGAGAGGGTGTCCAGCCAATGTGGATTTTCTAGAAACCAGAGGGAGCATTTGTAAAGGAGCCGTGATTTGAAATGGATGTGGGTAGGAATGGAAGAGATTTTCAAAAAGCAAGAGACCATGCAACTCAGTTTTTTCTTGGCAATGGTTTTAAAATTAATGATGCTAAAATTTATCTATTTGTAGTGAGACTTAAAAGGAAATAATGATAGTAATCTAATACTTTACAGAGCACTTTATGGTTGTCAAAGCGTTTTTTACATACATTTACTCTATATGTACATATTAATTTTCCTGGCAGCATCCAAAAGGCATCTGTATGGCTGCAATCTAAATAAATATGAATTAAGCAGCAGATCAATTGATTGCTATGAAAGAAAAATTAAAATGATCCTGGTACGACTGTAGCGGTAATCAGAGCTGTTATAATTGGTATTTTATGTGAAAAGTTTATATTCAGTGACAAAAAATTGCTTTGGACTACCTGATTATTTTTGAATCTGGGTCATCAGTAGTGAAATAAGCAGGCTTCTGGTACTAACTGTAAAATATCCTTTCCTGAAAACTACTGGGAATATAAACTCTGTGTGGGTAGAAGTATGTTTTCTTTCATACTGTTTCCTGATCATAAGCCTCCGGCCCTCCAATTCCCCAAAATAGAATGACTTACTCCTTGAGGATAAAATTTCCTTCATTTGAATTTACCCATTTTAATCATAATTTTTTGTGTGTTTTTTTGGAGAGCACTAAACTATGAGCTGCAAAGGATTGATTTTGTCCCCTTTCTGATCACCACGACTGGTCCTGAAAGAAGAAATCTGAGCCATATCTGTTATGGTTTTTATCTAGAGTCCCCCCAAAGCCTCATGCACTCATAAATGGGGCTTCTGGGAGGTGACTGGATCCTAGGTATGTGATACTTGTGTGTGGATCTCTCCATGGATGGGTTTATGGCTGGATGTGATGTTAGGAGGTGAAGCCTAGTCAGAATAGGGTCAGGAATGTTCCATCTCCCTCCTCTTCCCTTGAGCTGGTCCTGCTTCTCACTGCCATGTCATGAACTAGTTCTTCTCTGCCATGTTGCCCTGCTATGGAGCTAGACCACTGTGGCCTGAAACATTCACAAAGTGTGAGCCAAAATAAAATTCCACCTTTAAATTGTCAGTGTCAGTTGTTTCAGCAATGAGAAAGTAACTAAGAAAGTATTGAATCAAATGTAGTCTGCAATATTTCTCTATGAGATCAATGTTATTTAAAATTTATGTTCAATCTCAAGATCTTCCTTTAGAAAGCGATAAGCTAGATTTTTGCTAAGTGATGATTCTTTCTGGCCTCCTTTTCATGATAAAAAAAAAAAGTACAGAGAGAGAGGAGTGGTCTTTTGCACGTTCCTGGATTTGCAGTTTGAGGACAGTGAAAATCCCAGTGGTCTCCTTCAATGCTAAATTCACTGAGTGGGCAATAATAACAAATCTGATGAAAACATTTTTATGATTTCAGCTATCATTTGTTGATTATTATTATGTGGTGAGTTCAATTAAATGCTCTATATACTTAGCATTGTTTTCTAGCAATATGGTGAAGAAGTACTATTATCATTTCTGCTTAACAGCCAGGAGTGATGCGCATAGTCATTTCTTACCCAGCATATTTCTGGTAATCAACAAATGAATACTGATTAAACAAACAGATTAAGGCGATATCCATGCTAAGAAAGCTCAGATAGCATAAAACTTGGGCACACTGAATGGGGCAGTGACACCTGCTTTTCTGAGGTTCTTTACAGCACTGGCACTGGGAATGCCGGTGTGTTTGTTCTATTAATTGGTGCACAAATATTCTCTCCTATTACCAAATAACTTAAGTTGCTTATTGTAAAATTTTATGCCTATATATTCCATTGCAAATTAGACTGTGCTAAGTATTATCACCAAACTCCACCAAACTCAGAGCAGATGTGAATTCAAACATGGACAGAAAGGGGGCTGAGGTCAGAAAAGTTGTCTTGGAAGAGATGGTAATTGCGTTTGGCCTTTAAAGATGACCGCTTATGTTAAATGGGTGTGTGTGTGTGTGTGTGTGTGTGTGTGTATGTGTGTGTGTGTGTGTGTGTGTGTGTATTTACAGGAGTGGACAGTCAGACAGGGAACTGAGGGTGCAGTCACTGAACTGACATCTGTGAAAGAACTCAGAACCATCTATGAGCTGGGACAGTGTACGGGGAGTGACCTAACTAGCAAGACTTCAAGGTTCTGCACATCAGATTCTTTACCTCCTGAAACACCGTTTTTGAGGTCTTGCCAAGAAGCCACTCTTTTAATTTCCTAGGAAATCCCCTGTAGAAATTTCCTTGATTCCTATGCAACTCACTCTTTGAATTCTGCTTCCACAAAGACTGCCCTGACCCTTGAGCTACAGTCTCTCCTGATATGAAAGCACAGGTCCCTACCTGCGGCTTGCCTTGGGTGCTGTTCTTGAGCAGTACACCACTCCTGTGTCTGCACAGACCCTCTGCCATTCTGTGCCTGTCAAGGCAATTCTGCTCCTCATAACTCTTTCCTTCACACAGATATTGCTATGCAGCAGGTTTTCTGCAAATGTGAGCTGAACTGTATCAAAATACCTTTCCTAAAAGCTGACAAAAAGCTGGGAGTGATGGTGCCTATCTGTAATCCTAGCGCTTTGGGAGGTTGAGGCAGGAGAATCACAAATTTGAAACCAGTCTGAGTAACTTAGTGAGAGTCTGTCTCAAAATAAAGTAAAAAGGGATGGAGATGTAGCTCAGTGTGAAGTTCCTGGGTGTAATCCCCAGTTACACCTCTCCAACACACCTCAAAACAGCAACCCTATAAACTTACAAACAAATAAAAATAAAGCCTACAAAAGCAGCCAATTCAGAAGGACCAGAAAAGACCCCCAAAAAACTGTTTGGGAAAGGAGTTTAGGTAACTGTGTACTCTCTGTTTGGCCTTGTATTCCTTACCTGATTTTGGATTTTCAGTGGCTTTGTCTTTCAAGATTCAGAAATAAGAGTATTTAAAAAAAATTTTTTTTTCTGCTTTCTTTTCATGAGTGAGGAAAACATCGCAGTCTCTCCCTCTACAGACCTGCCAGTTATGAAGGCAGCATTATTTTTAAAGGAATAATTCCTGTTTTAATAGGCAAAGAACTGGGTGGAGGAGGGGCAATAGCTGAGTCTGGAGATTTTTTATTTTATTTCTTTTTTTTCCTTTTTAGTTGCTCAAGTCTGCTTTTTTGGCGCTTTCAGACCCACACACTTATGTCACAAGTCTCAAGTCTTTAATTATGGTCCCCACCACTAGAAATGAAAGATAAATGGCAGGGATATAAGCTTACATTTGTTAGAATTGATTTCCTGTTTTAATTGAGGGGTGTAATGTATCAGTCTTTTCCAGCAACAGAAACATGTGTTCTCTGATTATATCTATCATTCTTTCTTGGATGAGGGTAAGTCTGAGAAAGGAGAGAAACAATGACAGAAATACAGTCCCAATTGGTGTATCTTTTCACTTCCTTTAAATAGATGCAGGTTTTTTTCCCTGTGTAATTATAAGCTATAAATATCAATAACGTGAAGTACAATTTATGCTGTGACTACCCTTTAGAACTGAGCCCTTCCTTGTCTAATTCAGGTTGAGAATTTCTGCCTCTGGGTTTTTTTTTTTTTTTTAATTCATTCAGCCTCACATCTTTTGGTGAGGTTTTCACTTTCTCTGCTACTTGGAAAGTGGTCAGGAAATTCAGTTTTTAAATATGAGTCTCAGGTCTCCAAACTGCTTGTGGAAAGTACCTCCTGGCTGCTGACAATCAACAGTGGCGAAAATGAGCCCACAAGACTGCACGCTTACAGGCCGTGGAGCGGATACCCAAAGTGGTGAACAATGCAAGCTTCACCTCACGGAGAGCCCCTCAAAGCCAATGCCCAGCAAACAGAAGCCAGAAAACCATGAGCAAGTTGCACCTACAGCTGTTACACAGCCCGTAAACATATAGAACTTGTGATCAGGAAACCATCCAACATGCTGACAAATAAAAATAAGCAAGAGGCAAAACTATGTAATTTTCTCAAAAACCTCAGCTATCACGGAGGGAAGAGGGACCTAAGAATGAGAGAAATGAAGAAGAGGTTTATATAGTTCTAGACCAATGATTTAGAGTCCTTGAGCATGAGGTTTTACTTGCTAAGCCTCCCCTGAAGACCAGGCAGCACTGCATTCATCAGTCTCACTTGGAACATCCTCAGCAAGAGAAGGCCTGGCTGCCGAGGGAGGTTCAGGGCGGCTGTGGGGAAGCTGACAACTGCATCAAGCTGCTCTGCCTATGTGAGAGGCTTGCTTTGGGGCGAGGGACAGAGCTGTTCTCTGTGTCTGTCCACCCTAGCCTCCTGTCTGCAGAGTGGCAGTGATGTCAACCTTGTCACACCTGGGAGAGTTTTAGGGCAAAGTTTGGAAAAAATGATGAAGTGCTCAGCTCAGAGAGGTTGAGCAATTTGCCAAATGCAATACATACATGGTTAGGTCGGGCTCCTCCCTCTGTCTACTGCACATACTTTGTGGCTGAGTCAGCTTTTTCACAATTAGAGGCACAGAAATCTGCCCCGGTGAGCCTGGAAGAAGCTTGGACACGGGTTCCCCTGCATGACCGCGCGGATTAACTGACGGTAATTCCCGCCCCGGATAGGGTCTGCACGGGATGGTGATAGTGTCTGCTCTTTAAAGGTCACGCTATCCTGCGTGTCTGCAGCTCTGAGAGAGAGGAATGTGCAGCCCAGACGCCAGGCAGGAAGAACAGATGCCCAGAGGCCTGGCGGGCAGGTGGAAGGGGAGGATCTGCCTACTTGTGGAAGTCCTCGATGCAGTGAATGAGGCCGCCCGCGTCCACGGTGAAGGGGATACCATCCAGACTGCGGTGGCACGTCACGCAGGTGAAGCAGTGAGGGTGATAGGCCTTCCCGGTGGCGCGGAGGATCCGCTCCATGATGGGCTTGGAACACACGTTGCACTGCTCCAGAGTATTCTGGGGAGGGAAAGGACACACTGCTGTTAGGCTAGGACCCATCTCTCTGCAGCACAAGTTATTTTTACAAATACAAGTTCGGGTAGTCATTCCCAGCACGCTCAGGCAGGCAGAGCTGCGTGTCTTTATTACAGAGGAAGGAAATGCAAATAGACGAGTCAAGGGCCTTTCCTGAGGTCATCCAGGTGTTCGACAGCAAACCTAGAATAAGTTTTCTGATGACTTCCCTTTCTCCTCTCCAGCATCACAAGAGTAGCAGCCACTTTTCTGTAAATAGTTCTGGCCTTGTGCAAACACCTCAGTATTGTCCTTGACTGCCCTAGACAGCATGTAAACAAAGGAGCATGATTTCTGCCCCCCTCCCAGTTAAACTTCATTTACAGAATCAGGTAATAGGCTACATGTGGCCCACGGCTGTCATTTGATCACAGAACTATCCCAGTTAGGTTCCGTGCTCGGAGAATGCTTTATTGTTACTTCTAAAACTTGCTTCATCATCTAACATCTAAGGCATGGTCACAAGGCCCCTAACTTTTTAAAGAATGGTCTCAGGATCCAGACAATACACACTGGCTCTAGAACTATCAGTGTGGCTTTGATCATTCAATACTTGGAATCAAACACCATCTTTACGTTTTGGGTCCATGAATGCTTTGGAAGATTAGTGACTAGTGTGGGTTAGTCTGGCTTTGAAAATCAAATTAAAAATTCAATTTACCTGGCCTTCAGAACACATACCAGTACCATCCTCATAAGAGGTATTATTCAGTTCAGAAAGATCCACACTTCATTTCCCAATCTTCCCTAGAATCCTCCACTTTCACCAAACTAATCACGTTTCACATGTAATATGCTGTATACTAATTCAGTTATCTAGGTGGACTCACAGGAATCTGGAACAGATCTGGGATGTGGATCTCATCAAGAAGATGTAAGACTGGGTGGGCTGTGGAAATTAGGGAATAACTGGCCTCTTACCCCAAGAATTTTTACATTCCTGCCAGGTAAGATGTGCCTATATGGAAGTATGTGTCCCCCTCAAGGACCTATGACAATGTTCTTCCTTGTTTGCATGCAGTCTTGAAATGACTCCCAATCTCCTTTCCCAAACAGCAAAGTGTTTTCCTACTAACAAAAATTGAATGGCTCTGTGATATAAAAAGAGCTAACTCTGCCCATGATGTTCAACCTCCCTTTCTAGGGTTGGCCTCTTACAACATCTCAGATTATTTCCTTCTTGTTCAAACCTATGAAGCTGGGCACTTCTGCACATTGGCCAGTACCAACCTGAGTCACAATTTACCATTCTGATCTGTCAAGCTACCTTAACGGCCCCTCTTGAAACTGGCTGCTCCTTTCTCTCTCTCTCCTGAGAACCTTGCTTATATTTCTTACAGTACTTCCTCTGCATCCTTGCTTAAAATTATTTGGGCACTGGTCTACTTCCTTTCCCAGACTTGGCATTTCATTAAGGATATGGACTATGTCCTAAAATTATATTTTTCTGTCCCATAGATAGCCAGTCTAGTAGTGCCTGGAATACAAATAAGTTGGGGATGAATATGTGCAGAAAGAATGAATGAATACTGTCTAATTCCAGGCTGGCACCACAGTGCTGGCACAAGTCTCCTAACTCTGGAATTCATCCCAAGATGAATTGGTAAATCCATCATCATCCTCTCCTCAGAGCTGCGGTTGCGTGAGGCTCTGAAATTGCCTAGTATGCCTCTGGTCACAGTCTAAACTCATGGAAACTATTAACCTATTTTTCTCCCATTTTGAAGTGGTTAAATTAAAATAGCAGGAGAGCAAAGGATGAGAGTCCGGAATTGATGATGGTCTGTAGAATGAGGGCCCTCCTTCTTTTCTACTCTAGAGATCTGAGCTAATGTGGCTAGAAATTGTTTTCCTAGGGCTAGCACTTTACTTCTCTGTGGGTTTTAACAAAAAACAAAACAAAACAAAACAAAACAAAAACCTTGTCCTGTAATGTAGTTGAACAAACCAGAAAAATACTTCAACAGAAATTGTTTTTGTTTGTATTGAGGCTTGGCTGCAAGATTCAGCTCATTTACTAAAAATCAGCTACAACATATAAGGTTTCATCCACTTCTGTGGAAAGATTTTATGGTCTGCAAAAGCTCTGCTCAAAGGACAGGTAATCTGAACATTTCTGCTACAAAAGAAAAACGTGTGAAATAGGCCTAAAATCAGTTTATTGTAAAATGCTTCTAAGTCTAAAAAAGCTTCCAAGAAACTATCTTGCGCTGGCAGTGATGAAGGGAAGGCGCAGTGCTCTGCACCAGCCAGCTCCCTGCACAGTGCTCCTCCCCTTTAGGCCCCATCTCCCCACCAGTACCCTAGACATAGCTGCTCTTTTTCTTCATAAAGTCATGCATGTTTGCAATACATAATAATTACACTAATTTCACCTATAATACTTTTTACATCTTAATAATTTTAATTTCCCTCCCCTTCTCCAATTTTCAAAGTTTACCTCCATGTTTCCTATCAATATAAGAGAAACCATGTGATGTTTAATCTTTGGCATTCAATGTATTGTACTTAGTATTATGGTCTAAAGGTACATACATTTTCTCCCAAATAACTCAAATTTATTTTTCTTTATGGCTGAGTATTATTCCACTGTGTGTTTATATCACATTTCCTTTATCATTCAACTGTTAAATGCTGCTTCCAAGATTTAGCTATTATCAGTTCTGTGGCTATAAACATGGGTATGGATGAATCACTGTAATGCTCTTTGAGGAAGATACACAGGAGACTTACAGCTGGGTCAAATGGAATTTCTATCTTTAGGGTTTTGAAGAATCTCCAGGCTAATTTCCATATAGGTGGCATTAGTTTACATTCCCATCAAAAATGCAGCAGAGTTCCTCTGTCCCCAACAACCTTAAAGAGAAAGGTAGACTCACAGTGTCAGGGAGAAGGGTACTTGGAGGCCTCCAATTCAAGCTGTCATCTCACAGTGATTATTGCCTTTAGAAATGTTTACTGTGACCATGCAAGGCAAGGAAGAGTAACAAGAAGCCAATTCACCCTTCTCATGAGCCAACAGTGGCCATGAGGATCCCAGGAGGACAAATAAAATGTCAATTTGCTCTTCCCATAAGCTAGCAGCAGCCATGTGGCACCCAGGAGGAGAAAAAGAAGCCAATCCCCTCTTTCCATGAGCCAGCCGGCACATAGGCTGAGAGACAAGAAGAACTCCCCATCCCTTGTAAACTACCTGCTGATTTGGAGGAACACACGCTGAGTTGATAGCAACTGAGTCACAAGAACAATTTAATGTTTGTATTGCTTGACTGACTTTGCAGGCCTAAGGCCAGTAGTCTGAGCATCTATTTAGATGCAATATAGCATCTATATTGCATACTAATATGTAATATAGATGCTATGTTGCATATTGTTACAATATGCAATATAACACCTACGGGGGATTTCTTTCTATCTTATTGTTTTCACTGTTTTGTTTTGTTCCATTTTTATTATTTTGTTTTCTCCAATGTTTTGTTTGTTTGATTTTATTATGTATGAAAAAAAAAAAATCCAAGCCTGGGGCTGGGGATTTAACTCAATGGCATAAGTGCCTGCCTTTCAAGCATGCAGTCATGAGTTTGATCCCTGGTAAAAAAAAAAAAAAAAAAAAAAAAAAAAAATCCAACACTATTATATGTGAGTAGCAATGTTAAAGGTAATAAGAGGCACTATGGTAACCACTTTTGATTTCCTATTTTCCTGTTTTGAAGTCCTGCATCACTTTTAATGTTTTGTTTTGATTGACTTTATCCTGTTTTATTTGGTTTGGTTTTACTCTCTTTAAAATAAAATGTAAAATGAAAGAAATGTTAACTGTTTGCTTTAAAAATTAAAATGTGATCTTATATAAAACAATGTATTAAAAAATACTATTGTGAAACAAAAGTCATTGGAATGGTAAGGTGTGACACCTCATGTTGTAGATACAGTCTGGGTCTTATTGAGATAAAAATAAGAGAGAGCTTGAAAATATTAGCTCTTTACAGTCCTTAGAGATTACTGTATTCTAGGAGTTTTCAATTCTCCTCACTTGCCTCTCTCACAGTCCTTTACTTAGAGAAACAGCATATCAAAGAAGCAGGTCTAAAAGACCTGAACTCACTTTTGGCTGAAGATATAAAAGGATGGAGCCTGTAAAGAATCTACATGGTCCCACTTGGAAAACCACAATTTTAGTCCAACTACCAGACCCAAGAAACCAAGGCATGAACAGGTAACACAGCTAGTGGCAGATCTGGAGTTAAAATATGAGTCTCCCAATTTGGAGTTAAGATATGAGTCTCCCAATTCTCTCTCCAATGGAGGATTTTTCTGCTATATCATATATCTATTCTACATTTCAGTAAATGCACTCAATGTTGCAAATAGAAAACATTCAGGATTATTATCAGGATTACCACACACACACACACACACACACACATGCACACACACGCATGCAAATTAATAAATAAATAAATACAGACAAAAATATGTCAAGATCTTGGCATTTGTCTCCTAAACTCCTACAGAATGAGACAGAAAACTCATGGCTGCATCCTTAGTGTGCCTGCATAAACTTTGGTTGAGTGAGTACTTTACATAAAGTAAAATTATTCTGGGCCGGGGATATAGCTCAGCAGCATAAGCAGCTGCCTGGCAAGCGCAAGATCTGGAGTTCGATCCCCAGGACCAAAAAATGAACAACGAAAACAACAAAATTATTCTGTGTGACCATGCGAATATTTTTCAGTGGGCAGGTTACAACAGAGCATGCTTCAAATAGGTTCCAACTATACCATATTTGGATGCATTAGTAAGGGGCAGAAGTGACCACTGAGATACCCTCAGTGGTCACTGTGAGTCAGAAGAATCTTCATCCACTTACTCCAGAGCGCTCAACAGATACCACCATTTTCTACTGGAACTGTAATATGAAAAATGTTCGGAAGTATCTTTCAATTGTAGGTGTTCCCAAGAATGATAGTTTGGATCAGTAAAAAAGAATATGGTTAAGATTAAGAAATACTTTGGGAATGCCAGGGTAATTGTTTAAACTCAAATACTGAGATTACCTCACTTATCTGTAGAATACAAACTTATTCTATATCTCGATTCTGGTGATGAAGGTGGCTTCACCAGTAAAGGACACTACTACACCTTGGTAGTTCTCTTCATAAGTCTGCAGTCCAAAACGCTTCAACAGCTTTGCCTTCCTATAAAACATGTAATGCATTTGTCCTTCCCTGCGACACTTCCCTCCCTTTGTCCTTCCCTCCTTCCTTCTTTTCAGCCTTTCATCTTTTCCTCTTGTGCTGGCAATTAAAAGCAGGACCTCAAACACATAGTCAAATGCTCTACCACTCAGCTACCTTCCCAGCCCATGCATGCATTTTGTTATTAAAAGTTTTCTTAATCTTCCCAGATGTCCTTTACCTGTACCTATATCTTCATCTAAACTCCAATATCTGCATTTGTATCTAATATACATTTTAAAACAGTCAGAAAATAGTAAGAGCAAACTTAATATTATCCATAAGACTTTGATTGTTCTAGTCACAGTTAAAACTCCTGCTTTACAGATGAAAATTCTAATTTCACCAGACAGGAAAACTACTGAAACAGTTTGTTAGATGGAATGATGTTTAACATTATGCATTTTATTTTGATATCAAGACTTCCTCTTCTCCATAAGGAAAGGAGAGCTATAAACCACTTAACTGAAAATTCAGTGGAAGAATTTTACAATTCATTCATTCTTTCTGTCTTTTGGTATATTTCTGCCAATCTTTTTGAGCACGACTCTTAGTATCCAATCACCTTCCCACTTTTTCTAGCATGGTGGAAAGTTTAGAGAGTGAAGCAAAGTGTTCAGCATCCTGGCAGGTACAGAAGAAGAGAGAGGATGAAGATGGGACTTCTCCCAAAAGGGCTCCCAGTGCAACAGGAGAGGTAGATACATCTACAAATAACAGACTAAGGCAAACAGCACAACAAACTTCTATTATCAAGGCATGAGCAGTTATGAACGACAAGACAGACAGCAGTCTGTGTGGTGACTTATGGCTCCACCAAACTATTCTAGGTGGGATTTGAGTTGGTACATGAAAGCCAACTTATGTTAACACCCCAGAATTACTATTGCCTTGTAATAAGGGTATTCATCTAACCCTCCTGGAGAAAAGCCTCAGACAAGGCTGCATGAAACAGAATTCACTTCGCAGGAAGAATCTTGTAACAAAATCTGTGTATCAGCAGCTATGGTGAGGAGGAGCTCACTTTGCCAGACAAAATCCATGCGTCAAACTAACACAAACAAGATGCATGCATAATTAGAAACAGAATTTAGGGAAAAAATTCACAAACTGTTCGGCTTATACAGGACAACGCAAACTGGTTTTAAAAATAAGAAATATGACCTCAAACCATAAGAAAAAAACAAAACGAAATAACAAAAATGACAGAAAGATCAAGACAATTGGGATATTTTATTCTATTTTGCCATAATCCATAAATCACATTCTTCACACACACACACACACACACACACACACAAAATTATACTCTGCTGTTTATTCTTAAGCACTAATGTTAGGTTTGTGATCTGAACTTTAACAATTCAGAAAGAAAATCTCCATTTAAAAACACTTGGTCCACCGATACCTTCAGGTTTAGAAAGCTAGTACTTTACCTTAGATGTGAAAGCTATGTGGTTTGCTGGATCTTCCCAAGCACTTTTCTAATCTTACAGAAATAAAAGAAGATAAGACTTGATGGTTATGCTTTAGACATTCATGGCAGGCGCAAATTAAAAGATCAGAGAACTCCACTGAAACTATCAGGAGAGGAAAAAAGAATAGAATTCCTTTCCTTCTGACCTGAGTTAAATCAGAGATTTGTCTTTGCAACATATTTAAGTATAGTCTTATTAGGACTTATTCCAGAATCAGAGCAGAAGGTCTGGCATGCACATTAAGAGAATTAGGGATAAGTCTGAGTTCTGGTTTTGAAAGTTTAGGCAATTTCTATTCTTTACTAGCCAATGTTTGCCTTTTGTACTGATGGAGGTAAAAAATGTCTATATTACAGAATTCTAATAACTGAATGAGATCACAAATAAAAAGCAAGTATCCAGTGCTTGACAGTATGAAGCTGGTTTTATATTATTCTCTTTATGAATTTTAAGAGGCTAGGAAACATTTCTAATTAACTTGGCATCCTTCACTTAATTAAATTAGGATATCTAAGTATATTCCTATATTTGCCTTTATAATTAATTCTCCTTTATATTTCTACTCTTGTTTTATTTATTTTGTTTTTCAAGACAAGACCTTGCTATGTGGTTCACGCTGTTGTTAAGCCCAATATGAATCCCAGACTGGCCTTGTACTTGCAATGATCCTCCTGCCTCAGCCCCCTAAGAGCTAGGATTACAGGCCCAGTTTATATTTCTACTTGTAAAAACTGAATTATATGAGAAATGCTGCATCTGATAACCCTTGGGGTAAATAGATAATGTCATAACATAAAATGACCTTCTGGATCCATGGAGACTTTTTCCCTGCTGCCCCGGGAATTTTGTGGCAAAGTTACTCTGTGCACACATTATTATATTCTCAATCCACACATTTCTTTATACAAGTAACTTAGGTTCCTTTACACACCAAAAATAAAAGCCGACACCTTGACTAGATAAAGTTTACTATGCTAACACAAAGAGACCTTCACTTAATCTCCATGACCATCTGTTACAGTAGGTGACAAGGGCAATTCCTATCCCTCTCTATGAGCCACATGTCTGTAAATGCAGCCAGAATTTGAATCTATGTCTTTTTGAGTGCGGAAGGAAAGGAGATATTTTTCTGCTTCTCACTGTCTCTCAATTTATAAATTTCTCCTCTGTCTTCCTACTTCCCTCCCTCTCACGGCAATCACACTGAATGCAGTCATTCATCTTTAGCATGTTGTTGTCCCAGTCTTGGAAAAAAAAAAAAAAACATAATTCAGTGGAGCATGAAAAAATTACTTAAGTCATCGTGTCCAGTCCTCTACTCTGTATAAGAGGACACTGCCTATGTTGTTTTCTATTTAGTGAAAAAGACACAGGACTGGGATGACATGGTTTTCTGGGATACTCCTCACTAGATTCTTTTTGGAGCATTAAAATTTCTGATGGTCAGTGTCCCTTGTTAGCAAAATTAACAATTATTCTTAAGCTGGGTTTTTGCCACTGTCAAAGCAATCCTGCTGCACCTGGATAAACACGAGAGACTTATGGTCAGAACTCAGAAGAGCTGATCTGCTCTCAGCCTGCTGGTATGATGTCCGAGGACTGGCTCCATACTCCCTACCAGGCCAACCTGTAAATATATGTTATTAACAGGAGCCCAGGTCAGTTCCATTGAAACAGTCCCTGCTGAGATAGGCTGGAATTTTACAACATTTTGAACAAGATTTCATAAACGATTGAAGATCAAAGTATGCAGAACAGGATTAAGTATTCTTCTGCCTTATGTATGTCTCAGAATTGAGATAAGAAACCTAAGCAGTGAGTGCTCTTTAAGAATGCAAAAAGACTGAAGATATTGTTCTAAAGCTCCTTTCTCTGGGAAGAATTACCATTCTGAGTGAAGACCAACCTGAAAGAATCGTATCATGGCTCGCTGACAAATCAACTGAGCCTACCTTCTATTGCTTTTGTCATGAGAGAAGAGGAGCAATTATTAGAAACACATACAGATATACACAATCTCTTGCATATTGCATTTTGAAAAATACATATTATTTCCTTTTGTTATGATTGCTTTGTTTTCTATAGTTTGTTCATTTGACTGTTTTGTGATTCTAGGGATTGAATCATGGGCCTTTGCCCTGAGCTATATCCCCAGGCCTTTTTAAAATTTTGAGACAGGGTCACGAAGTTGCTGGGCTTCTTATCTTCCTGTCCCAGCCTACCATAGTGCTAGACTGCATGTGCATGCTACATCCCTGGCTTCCTACAGATATATTTCTTTTCATATCATACTTGGGTTACTTGTGTGATCTAATAATGATGGAAGTTTCCTACCACACAATTCAACTGAATTCATGGGACTCATAGAAGCTATGGTTTGTGGCAGGGTCCTTTATCTTTTCTCATCTTGGAGTCCTATGCCTGAGAAGTACCATCCTGACATCCCTTAGTCAGGTCATCTTCAATTAAAACAGACAGGGGGTCTTGCTGGGGAGAGACTTGCTTTTGGATCACAGTGCCAACCTCATGGCTATTTGAAACTAGCGTTGCTGAAACAGATGTCTGTGGAGACCTTGTGTGTTTCAGTGATGAAGAGGAATGAGCCAGAAGCTAAAGGCTGTTGTCCAGCCTTGCCAAGGCCAACCACCCACAGTGAGGCCTGTGCAGAGCAGTTTCTCTCTGGGCCTTCATTCCCTCCCCTATAAAAGAAGGAATTTAAATTCACTTGGTTCCTTGAAAATCTGCTTGATTTAAAGACTGAAAACAAATTGCAGTAGGAAAGTGTTCTTTGTTATGTTCACAGCTTCGTCCCCAGTTCTCTAAGTACTGCCTGCCACAGAGGTGGAGCTCAATACAGATTTTATTAAGTAAATGAATGAATGATGCTTATTTGAAGACAATGCTTCATTCACAGATTCTGAAGCAGGGCTTAGACTAACAGGTGCTCAATAAATCCTTGTTGCATGAAGAAAATGTTTGATATTAGATAAACTAATGTCTCAGGCACTTTCCAATTCTAAGGTTCTTTGATTTTATCCCAACAAGAGTATATTTCTCAAAAAAAAATTAGTGCAACACATTTCCCTAGGAATAAAAGTGATCTGAAATTAATCACACAATAGAGTCAGTGGGACGATGCCATCTATCCTCCATGGGTAACTGACCCACCCGTTCAGGGGATAATCTAAAACCAGAGCTTAAATGACGATGTTTTTAGCTCTGAGCATACATAGTAATGACTGCCTGCCTGCACAATTCAGATCAGAATTAAACCATTATGAGTCATCCATTATAATCAAGATCTGCAAGCGGAGACTCGAAATGCTCTCAAGACCATTCTGGTTACGTGCTGGTTCTCTCCAAAGCTGTCTGAAATGCAGCCCTGCCAAGACGTTTATTTTCTACCTGGCTTTATGAATTGCAATTACTTCCTAAATTATAGCAAGCCACAAGTGGTCTGAGCCAAGCAACGGAGGTCACAGAAGGTTTCTCCTTGTACTCCGTGAATGACAGAGAGGCCTGTTTGAACCAAACTTGATCTTTCAAAAGAAAGGGAAAAGTTTAAGCCTCTAACTCTTGGGAGTGGCAAAGAGAACAGCCAGAGGGGCTGTGAGCTAACTTCTATTCTCCAGAGATCTTGAATAGATTTGGCAATTGCTTGGCTTCTGTTGAAAACAAGGGCTGCTAATTATACTTCTGCCAATGGAAGACAACAGGCAGTGCCTAGGCTCGGAAGGTCAAGATGACACACCAATGTCATGCTTGTGAAGTGTGTTTTGCTCCCAGAGAAAGCGCTGCAGGAAGTGTATGTCACATGCCTGGTGCTGGGACCCATTCGCGAGAATGGAATCTCGTAAAAAATGCCAAGGGAATCTGGTGAAGTGATTTCCTTCTCCCCTTAAACTCTATCTGTGCTATAATATTTTCTGACACTAGAAATAAATTAATTTCATGTTTAGGTCCTTCTTTCCACACCCCCCCCAACTGGAACAAAAGTGGTTTGGATTAGGTGTGACAGGCCCACAGAACACAGGGTTTTCCGATCTGTAACTGATGAAAGTTAAAGGGCACAAAAAATACAGATGTTTTCACCTTGCTGTTACAAAAGTGTGGTGGACTAACTCCCTGTCTCTGGAATGCAAATTTTCTTTCACAGTTTAGCAGTCTTTTTTGGATTTCAGCACAGTGAACTAACACTTTCCTGGATTCCAAGACCTCCAGAGAACCAGATGGATGAGAGAAATTGGGAAAAAGAACCCATACTGCTTGAAAAAGGTATGAATTTCTCACTCTACTTTTAGCCAAAAAGCTCTGAAAATTAGAAGAGCAAAATCACTTTTGGTTTGTTCAAATGCATGCCATCCTAGAGTTGTTTGTGGTGGGGAAAAAAATACCCAAAGTGATTTGATTATTTAGAATCTGTGTGCAGTTTAAAGTAGGAAGCAAACTTTAAGACAGAGATGATATGTTTACTATCAAAGTCAGGAAAGAAGGAAGAGATTACTCAAGAGGCTAAGTCTAGTTATACATGCTCTAAGGCGAATGACTGCTTCCCGTTGCCGAAGTTTTAAGGTGCTATTCAAGGTCCTTGAGAGTACTGTCCTACCTTTCCCAGGCACCCGTTTCCTCATCCTGCCCCACCTCAGTCTAGATAGCTCTGTCAATCCAAGTTTTTTACCACTTTGTGCTGTTTTTGCATAGCTTTTCATGCAGTATTGTCTCTGCCTTGAGCACTTTTTCCCCTTAATTAGTTCAATGTCTCAACTTTTAGAGCTCAGGATGTATGATTATTACCTCCCTTATTAATCATTTTTCCAACTGTCTGTTCTTTCACAACACCATTCAATGTCTTTTATGGTGCAGATCACATGATATTCACGCACTACAACTTCATGAAGCCAGTGAAGTTTATTTGAAATGCTAAAGGGGATATTAACCAACAGTACTGACCAAACCATAGAGTAAGAGAGCACAACAGACTTCTTCCTCTATACAGAAGGCAATGAGGTTTTCAAATAGTGTGAAGTATTATTCATTTATTTCTAGTAATAACATGAGACTATAATGGCAGAGGATTGTATGTATATAATTCATTTTCTTCCACAGTATCCTATATATTAACATTTCCAGATATGAAAGGAGAACAGTTTTCCTTTGTATGGTAGTCTGCTAATTAAAGAAAATTATTTCTTTAACTTTATAGTCAAAGGAATTATGAAGGAGCCAGTGTTTCCCACAGAATCACTGAGAGAGGTCAGAGTGAAGATTTTAGGTACTATTTGCCCTGGTCAGTCTGGTACATGAATTCTCTCTATAACATCCTCCCTCTGTCACTCAGGGTTTGTCTAACTTCTGAGACTTCATTATGTCCAGGGGCAACAGAAGGTCTTGGGAGGTGTCCAGAGTAGGAGCAGGAAGCTTCAGTGTTAAGGCATTGGCTAGAACAAGACCTCTACAGACAAGGCTGCTGGTTTTTCGGTGCAACATCCTTAAAGAGTATTGAAAATATTTCCCCACTCAGTGCTTTCTTCGTGCGGTTGGCAACCTGGGCTCCTTCTATCTTTCTGTATGGGATATTTTTGTCATCACACTTTCCCAGTCACCGTCTTTTGCACAGGATCTAGGTGGTCTAGTTTCTTTTCAATATGTGAGACCCAGAAAAGAACAAGACACTAGTCATTATGGCTAGTGTGAGACTTTCCTAGAGGTACAAAGACTGCATATACTTTTGAGTGTTCTCATATACTATTATTATTATTATCAATCTCATGATCAGATTGTTTAAAAATAAATGTCAAGTTAAATGAATCATGTATCACATTCTTGTAGAGTTACATGCTTAAAATCACAAGAATAGGATCTGAAATGTCCTCAGATCTGGTTTGATTTGGCTTGTTGTTCCATACAGACTTCCCCAAATATAAAAAATATTTGACATAATATAATCCCTTCTGCCTTTTACTCAAATAAACTGTTCTGTCAGATAAACTTCCAGAGCTACAGTTTTGTCACTGTTGAAAGATGTTTGATGTCAACCAGCAACAACTTTCCTTATCTTTCATCCATCAAGCATGAAACCGATGAATTTTTCCCACTTAATATTTTAATTCTCCCCATAATGTCTATTTTTATTAAACTATTTCTTCATCTCTCTCTTAGATGATTGCAACCACATCTACCTGGTCCCTCAGCTTCTCTTTTTATTTCTATTCCATATTGATCTGATTTCAACACAAGAGCCAAGCAGACATGTTCAACTATTAAAAAAATCAGATTATAGCTTAAAAACAAATACTTCTATATATACTCAACCCATTAGATGTGGGCTGAGGCTCAGGCATGTGTAAGATCTAGAAAGTTCTCTGATTGTATCAGAGCCCCAGAAATTTGAAGCTTGGCTGAGAGGCTATGGATCTAAACAAATCTGCTATGAGTATCTGAAACACAAATTTTGCAAGGAGTTAGTGTCATTTCTAATTATCTCTCGGGAACATTAGATTGTCTTAGAGTTTATTGGAAACCCCAGGAAGGGAGGGAAAATGAGCAGGGAACTGAAATTTGTAACAGTAGATATTTATTCAGCACTAAGCTTTAGGCTAGGCTTTTTCATAGAATTATCCCATTTAATTTTTAAAATCATCTCAACATGACAATACTGTTATTATGTCGAAGAAGAAAAGGAAACAGATTTCCAATTCATATGCGCTTGGAGTCATAAGTTGGTACAGACAAATTAAATGAAGGTCTGCCTGACTTCTATCTACAAGACCTAGGGAAAAATAAGAACAAAAATTTCATAAGCAAAGAGGAAATACAGCATCCAGTATAGATATATAAAAAATGATGAATTTGTACATATTCAAAGTCTTCTTATGGACTTCTTAATTAAAGATCACATCTCTGAGGGTTAAAAATCTATGGTGTAATAGAAGGAACCTTCAACTGGGAGTCAGGAAATGGGTTACTACTACTATTCTTAGCAATGGCAAAATTTGCTTGCGCATACCTAGATAATTGTTTCTCTTCTTCCTTTAAAACCTCCAAGTTGTAGCCAAGGACATGAATGCCTGGAACACGCCAGCCTTCCTGGGAGCTATAGACTCTGATGAGTGTAGAAGAAACATCCTCAGAAGGACCACAGTGTACTGGAATGCAGACACGGCTACCTGGCACTGCTGAGTGGAAGCCACAGGCCACCGTGGCACAGGGCCCCAGCGCAAGACTGGTCCTTAACTACTAACCTCCTGGACAGTCCACTTCCTTCAGCATGAAAGAGGTAACATTGTCTGGTTTACTTTTTGCTTTCCCTCACTCCTGGTGAAACTGACCTTACTAAAAACACCCTTTCTTTATGATTCTCCAAGTTTTTTCCCATCTCTGAGCCTCAGGTTTCTTAGTTAAGTAACAAAGTTTGCCCTAAATGGCACTGAGATCCAATTCAGATTTCACATTTACTGAATGACTGAATGATGTACATTAAGGGAAACATTGTACCGTGTCTTCCTTCCCCAGGAAACATACAGATCTCTTCATGCTTACAAGTGAAACCCAGCTCTTGCTAGTGGTAAGAAATGTCACAGCCTGCATGCTGCTGACATCTAAGCATTCTCCTATGTACCTTCTGCACAACCAGATTACTTATAGTTCTATGAAAATATCAGGGAGGAGAGTTTTTCTTCTCCTTGGTCCTTCTCCTCACATTATTCTCACTTGCCTTTCTCATTGAAGAGCTCCTGACTCCATTACTACACACCATCTACTCCAAAGCCTTCCCTGAGTAAGGTAACCCTCTCGGACAGAAATGGTTGTTTCTTCTCCATTCACTCACGAACATTTTGCAGGTATACACTTGTGGTCTTTGTAACACTGTGTTTCAGTTTTGTGTGCATGTTTTTCTCCACTGTATTTTGAGCTCTTTGGTGTGGGATCTTTGGAATCCTCAAGTGAGCCCAGTGTCTGGCTCAAAGTAAGTGCTACTTAATTCGTGACAGACTTAATACAGGCGCACATGCAAAGAGTTGTTTTGTTGAGGTTCACAGTGTAAATCCTCATCTAGCTTAGCTGAACATGGACCCCCTGCAGAAAAACAGGCTTAGAAGGCAAAGAAGATGGTTCTCAAGCTTGGGCAGTGATTACAACCATTTTCATTATCTGAGCCAAGTACCAGGGATCAGCACTTCCGGGTCATGCAGCATCTCTCTTGCATAAGGTCTCAGTCCTCTGCAGATATGATTCCCTTCACCTTGCTTGTGACCAGCTGGCCCAAGGTCAAAGTCATTCTTTGGCAGAAACAACAGACGCAAGAGTTCTCAGTCCTCATGCCAGTGCTGAGTTCCAGAGCACACTGTCTCCATTCATAGTGTTCTTCTCCTCAAAGGTACACAGTGTGTACCCTGGAGGAGAATTAGGAAAGAAGCCACCAGCAAGGCCTGTTTAGAAACGCTTCTCAGTCAGGCTCCATGAAGGAGAACAAATCGCAGAGGCTGATCATCACCTGAAGTCAGGGTCAGTCTCAAATGCAAGGTAAGTATGTCTCCCACAAGTGAGAATTCACGTTGCTGTGTGGATGGATTTTTTTTTTGTAACCCAGTAATCAAACCCATTGAATTTTTAATCCCCCTTCAGCTTCTTACCTCTGCTACTGACAAGGGATCTAATGACCTATGATTTCCAGATTCTGGGGCCATCTGAGCCTTGACCACAAAAATCACAAAACTCATTTTAATGTACAGGCTTCCTGTCCGCATGGCAGAGCATGCTGGGCTCACATGGTCAGTGCCCTGCTTAAGCCCCCTGGACTCTTCATGGGGAGATGGCACCAGACAGACTTTGAAAACGCGGTGTGTGGAATCTAATTGCAATTTGGTAAGAGACAAGGCAGTAGTGGAAAGTTTTAGGCTGTGCTGGTGTAAAAATGCAATTCACACTTCACTTTAGAAGTGCCAAAGTTTGTGTTTGAAGCTGTGTGCTTCAGTAAATATCTGTGAGAGGAACTAGTTCTGATGTTACAAAAAGGAGCAGCAGAAATGAGAACTCCTAAGAAATTACATTATTACCTTTACTGGGTTCATGTCTTATGTGCAATGAATTTTACATGTACTATCTACTCTTGACAACAACCTTAAGAAATGAATATTATTGCTCCCAATGCAAAAATAAGATTAAATGTCTGGGGCATGTCTGCTATGTTAGAACTCTGGGAAGCTGAGGCAGGAGGATCAAGAGAGGTGAAGTGATTTATTTCAAAGTTGTTTGAACTGTAATGTAGGTGAGTAAGTATTAAAAACTTAATCTTTCTCATTTTAAAGTCTGTGTTTTTGCTATTCCATTGCTTCCATGGTAGAGACTTCTCAAAATCATTTTTATTTAGAAATGGAATTTTGAATTCACCACTATATTGGGTAAATATGCAAATTTGTACATTTCCTTGTCAACCAAAATAATCATATTATTGACTTAAGAGAAACCACAAAAAAATGCTGCTGTTCAACTCCCTCACTCTTTTTCAAGACAGGGCCATATCTTATTTCTTAAAGTGACACAGAATTTCTCTTTAAAATAAAAGAGATTCCTAAAATACGTTTTCATACAGGCAGAGGTTTTGTTTGTTTCTATGCAGGGAAGCTTTTCCTCCATGGAATGTCAAGAGAGAAGGCACTATATACTTGACTCCTAAAGTAAAAGAGATTATTGCAAGGTGAATAAGAAATACAGGTAGCTCAGAACTTTTGACTACCTGGCACCTAAATTCAATTATACAACTTCTAATAAAAATTAGAAGGAAAGAAATTAGATCAATACTTAAGAAAGTAACTGTCAAGGACAACAAATAAGAATGAGAGACAGAAAGAATAAATCCATAATATAGTTTTGGAGTATGATAAACATACAATAAAATATGCTCTCCATGATGACTCCTTCAAGTTCATAGCACTCAGGCTGGGGACACAGCTCAGTGGCACAAACGCCTGCCTAGGAAGTGTGAGGTTGTGAGTTCGATCCCCAGTACAGAAAAAGAATTTAATAGCACTCCAAGAACTTGAAAAAATATCAAAATTTAAGCCCCGCATATTTTGAGAAATACTGTTCTTGCAGCAAGTTCTTCACCAACATTTCTCCTCTGTCCTCTAGGTTTAGAAAAAGAAGTTGGGTTTGGGGAGGAGAGACCGGAAACATTACCTCAAATCATCTGATGCTTTGGATATTTCACCACAGAGATGCAGAAGACAGTGACTGCAGGAGCCAGGTAAGGAGAAGAGGTATTCAGGTCCAGAGGAGGGATTTCTGAAGGACCACAGCATGCCAGAGAAGGAGAAACTGGGGAGAATGTCTAGTTCAACAAAACAGTTTTACTCATGGTGAGATTGAAATCTGGTGACAGAGTGGCCAGTTACACTGGCAAGATTTCAAAGAGGTGCTTTCATTCCACAGCTTATCCTACCTCCATATAACACTATTAGAAATGGTGGAAGAATAAAGAACTATTTCTAGAAACACAGGGATGTGCTTACTAGTCCAGGCTCGTAGCAGGACCCCTGCAGTAAATACCCTGAGGCCCTTGTAACTGACGGATGGAAGGTGGATTTCACCCACATTTCCAAGACTTGTATTCACGATAAAATTTAAAATGAGGAAAATAAACTAGTTACAGTATACTCATGGGATGTGGCGTATTCAGGGAATACTAGACAACAAAAAGAAACAGATGGCTGATACAACAACATGGATGAATCTCAAAAGCTGCACATTGAATGAAAGAACCAGATACCACAAAGTAAATATGCTATGGTATAAATACGGTTATCCAAATTTAAACAACTGTGGTGAGAGAATTTGGAAAGTATTTGCCTCTGAGGGTGGCAGGTGGGGCTGCACTGGTAAGAATAACAAAGGCACTTTCTGGAATGATACATAAAACTGTTAAATCTTATGAAATGGAACATTCATGATCTAAGTACTATATTGCATGTAAATTATGCCTTCATTAAAATGAGAAAATACAATTTTAAAAGCGATACTGCAAATAATGATGTCTTGTCACATGAATATAAAATACAAACATGCAAATATAATAAATAAATAAGAATAGGAAAAGTTACTTTCACAGCCTGTTGAACAAAGATAAATGTCCTACTTAGGAAACAGTTTAACTCTACATGCAAACAAATGAAAATTTTGTGCTGGTTCGTTTTAAGAAGATGGTCATCATTAGCAAGTGTATAATTTATTTCTTTGCTACTTTAAATAACTCCTAGTCATAACAACTTTAAACACACAATGAAATCTGCTATCTTTCAATTAACTCCTTACATTGGGTAGTTGAGAGAACAGATTTGGAAGGGCAAGTGGATGTACTGAGAGAGGCAGGAGGAGAACATGGCTTCCAAGTTTTCAGGATGGGCTCTTTCCACCACACCTCATGGTCCCATGGCTTGAGAGATGGTGTAACTATTGCCCACACCCAGAGTCAACATTCATAAACACTAAAATTCTGAGGAGACAAAGGTAGAAATTATAGGCATTGTTTTTTCTCAGCTGTATTCTACATGGCAGGGCCAAAATGCTTTGCAAAGATTGTCACTCTTATTGTCACTTTTACTGACAGGCTGATCTCGATAAAGGCTATAGACTATAACCATGAACCTGGCACCCTTTTATTCTCTTGCCATGGCTAGGGACAGTGTGACAACCCACACGGTCAACAGCATTCCCCAAGCTTGGATCAGAGAGGAGGAAAAGTCAAATCCCAAACACAGTGCCGTTTTCCCAATTGGTCTAGATGCCTGCCACCTCAGATGGGGCTAACTTGCTGTACACATGAAAGCTTGGACTTGCTCTAGAGGCAGGAGGGAGCCAGAAACAAGTCTAGAGGTGGAGAAGATGGTTGCTAGATTTCAGAGCAAGTTGGGATCTGAGCACTGGCTCATGTCATTTTCATATCACAGTCAAGTCACTTCACAGGTAGTTTCCTCATCTGTGAAAAGAGGATAACAATGACTCATTTGGGGTTCAACAGAATTAAATAAGAGAGTGGAAGCTCATGTCTCTGTACATGCACAGGATTCGCTGTCACAAGAGATAACATTCCTCTAACCTTGGAAATCCAATATGGCTTCCAGTGTTTTCAATATCTTGTTTTTTAGTTATGAGATGAAGTAGTTTTATGTTGGTAAAACACAACTTCAAACAATCCCAGTTTTCTCTTGCATTCATAAATACTGGTTCCTGATTATACAAGAAGTATGACAAAGATCTCAACATATCACTCTTGTCCTAAAAAATGGGAAAAATGAAGAAGGAAATCTTGGGATCTTAAACTACATGGGAATAGGGAAGAAGATAACTAGGAAAAGCACCTTCCTCATCACAAACCTTGGTCTCTGAGTAGTCTAGAAAGTAAGACTGGAATAATGTCATAAATTTGATGGGTATATTTTTAGATCTTACATGTGAAGGGGCAATTTATAATGTATTGTTTGTGGATAGTACAATTAAAGATGTGTTAGGTACATGTACCAACTCCCTACAAAGAATTTAATCATTATGTACTGCAAACATGGACTAATAAATGTTTTTTAATTATAAAAAGAGAAGTTAAGAAACTTTGGATGGGTTATGTAGCCAGCAAGTGGTGAAGCTGGCTTTTGTACTCAGGCCTATGTGACTCAATCCTATGGCCTCCACCCTTTCTTCCTACCCCCGCCTTTCTGTTTACTCAAATAAATAACCCCTTATTTATTTATGTGTTAGCTCAATCTTGCAATGCTTATCTCATTTGCTGCTAGGCCTAGAAATGTGCAGATGCTGGAGCCTTGGGGCTCTAACTACAGAATAAACATCAGTTACCCCACTTGACATCATAAGGTCTGAAAATCTAACCTAGAGTAACAATGTGAGCTTTCAGATATTTAGATAAGACTCTATTAAGGCACCAGCGAAAACATATTTTACTGTTCACACCCCAGACTACCAGCCTGTTTCAGATTTTAAGGTGACCAAGTGCAGCCCAAATGCCTTTCCTTACTTGAAGGCATGATCTGGTTCTGTTTTTATTGGAGAATTTTAGGAAAACAAACAAACAAGCAAACACCCTTTAGTGGTTCTCATCAAATGTGTAAGATAGAGTGTGAGAGAAACTGCTGGAAATTGAGACTGCTATCCCCTGGACTTCCACTTTCAGAGTCTTAGAAGAAATTATACTTCAAACTTTCCAATAGTGAATGGGAACCACCAGGATGCAATGGAGGTGCCTGCATCTGACACAAAGGGACCAAAGTCCTTTCTAGATTATTCTGACAGACAGAGGAGACTGTGAGCAGCCAGAGGCTGGATAAAACGAGTCTTTTTACAGGACGCTGATTATGTCCAATGATTGAGACTACTATATCCTAGGGGAAAGAACATTGGTTTGAAATTTCAAATAAATCCCCATATTATTTCACATAACCCCCATATTATTTAAAAGCACACTTGTGTCACAAAGTTCTTTATTCTCATAGATGTCTTCTACACGTAAAATGTAAACCACCTGAGAAGTGTAGGAGGGGCAGAGTTAAAGGACTAATAAAAGATGGAACATTGGCTACAACAATATTAAACGACACTTTCAGTAACAGAATGAGAATAAATCGTTTTGTAAGCTGCAAAATGCTCAACAAATGGTCGCTGTGGCAGACTGTTATTAATCAGGAGCTACTGAACCAAACAAGACTCCAAGTAGGAGCTTCTAGTGATAGGACTTTAACAGCGTGAGTTTCCATATGTGGGATTTGCATAGGGCAGTCGATGGCCCTGAGCTGTCCTTCAGATTCCCACACCAGACCCACAGAGAGGCCAGGCGTCCAGAGCTCCTCCAGTGCCTCAAGCTAAAGGACGCAGCGCCAGCATTCCAGTCCAGACCTCGCGAAGCTGAGACACAGCCTCTCCTCACTTTGTTGCCACCCTGCACCTCTTTCTTGACTCTTGGGCAATGGTTCCTTTTTTTTATTTCCCAACTCGTCTTTGGTAAGCTTCTTTTTTCCCAAGTAACAATGATCTTTAGAAAGACCTCAGAGATGGCAAGATTCTGGAAAGCAGGGCTACAGGCTTACAATACACAGAAGATGACTTCGGTTCTGACGCACTGGCCACTGAATTTGAGATGGAATAACTCCAAGATGTATGTCAAAAGACATAAATAAACTTAGCAGAACAAAGCGAGTTTGTCTGTGGTTATGAGGATTACTGTTCTCCCACCTTGACCAAAAGCAATCCCAGTTTAGCTAGGAACCAAGGTCTGGGCTGTCAGTAACAACAGTGACACTAGCAAGCAAGCAAATATCCCTGGAACCAGCTAGTTTAGGAAGAATCACAAAACAAAAATGTCACATTTTTTATGAAAAAAGGTGTACACACGCCCCACATCTTGATTAAGGTCATTTCACACCCTGGTTCACTCTCTAACATTAAAGCAAATGTCGCCTTCCTCATTTGTAGAATCGTAACATTTTAGACAGGATCTCAAAAAGCCTATGAAACTTGGCGAGTTTATGATTTTACACCTCAGAAACAAAAAGTTAGCCATATAACCCAGAATCGAGTCTTATGAACCCAATGCCATCCGTGGGAAGACTTTGAAATTATGACTCTGTAATTAGAAATATTTTAATTTCTATTCATTTGGGCTGCCCTCAAAGTAACAAAATATTTATGGAGTATTACAAAGCAGTAAGAAATAGGTACCAATTAAATGTCTTATGAAAACCCAGGCAGCACATCTAATAGAATTAAGCAGCTCATGGAATCAAACTGGAAAACTGCATCCAAGCATTCATTCATGCACTGAGCCCCTATTGTGTGCAAAGCACAAAGACAAGCCCCGCAGGGACAGAATGGGGGATCGAGACCTGGATGCCACCCTTGTCAAGTTGCTCTTGCACAAACTCACAAGAGAGAGCTCCATGCAGGATTGGAAAACTGGCACAGTTGACTTGACACATGGAAGGCAAGATGCCCACTGTATAAGGCGAGGGCGTGTAACATCAATTATTGCCACAGAAATATGAATCCGCAGAAGAGTTATATGTTTACCCTCATCCAAGCCTCCCACCTAAACACAATACTCTTGTATTTTCTGCTTAAGGAGACAGCATCAAAGGGTTTAAAGCTCAAGGTTTGAAGAAGGCAGTGCTCACTGAAAGACAAACCAAAACAGAGTGTTAGGAATATGATACACTTTCTTCACTCTTTCCCCAACAGAAAATTAATATAAAACTTTCTTGGAATTTTAGGGATTCTAACATGACAGTTCTGGAAAGACACAAACTACAGAATTCATCTGAAATAAAAGGCAATACTATCTGGGAGGATTTGTTCTAAATTTTGGCAGACAGGTGTTCACAGAGGAGGTGATAATGCCCTCGTCAGGTCATAAAACATAAAAAGAAGCACAGGATAAGAAGGTGCATGTGAGACAATTTGTGATGGTTTCCCTTCAACATAATCTACTGTGCCTTTTCAGATGAAGACTGAGGTTTGTCCTAGGTTCAGAATGGGTCCCTTATTTGCTGGACACCTCTCCTGCTGGGTAAGCAGGAACCCCCCCAATCATGCATACCTCTGCTGATACACCTTGCCTGACAGAGGTCCTTTCTCATCCCCGTCAACGAAAACTGGACCCCACTTCCGTGGTAACCCCAACATGCACCTTGCTCTATTTCTCACTTAGCTCACATCTTATTCTGTCATAGCTTCAGGACTGCATTATTATACCTAATTCAGGGTTAAATTTGCCTCCCTGTGGGTTAGTTTAAGGATGCAAATAACTGATGCCTGTGTTTGTAACCAAATAAGAACAGGCAGTAACAAAAATATACTGAAGTAGATGGGTGCTAGTTTTGCCATAAAGCTTTTGGGGGGCCCTCAGCAAGCACTTACCTCAGGGCTCCACTGGCTCATGTGTAAACTGAGAAGGCTGTAATGAATTGTCACACTCTGAACTACCATGTTCATTCATCTCAGAAGGACAGGGGGATCATTCCATCTATACCTTGGGAACTGCTGACAGGTTAGCATTGATTAGCCCAATTCTCTAAGGATCCCAGATGCTCTGGTGAGGGATCTAGAATTGTCTAAGCTGGCCAGTGGGAAAATGGAAGCTAAGTTTTATGGTTTATACATTGTGTCAACTTGAGAGGTCTAGAAACTTAACTAAAGGATTCAGCAGCTCTTCATCCTGAGCTGTAGAGGACAAGCCCTTACCATTCTAGGATATTGTTCATTGTGTCCATTTGAGAAGGTTGGAAGTTTAAGGAAGTGATTCAGCCAGGGTCCTTAGTTTGTAACATGCCCAGCCTGTGCTAGAGGAGGGCACAGATGGTACGAGCGCTACACCCACCCCAGGGAGTAACCTGCGTACAACAAAAGGCAAATGAGAAGGGACTGACTGCTGGTTCACTCCAGTCTTCTCCTTCAGCTTGGATGTCATCTCCTGGCTTCCGGTACAGACTGTTCAGCTTCTGCTTGGGACTCTTCAGCCTTCGTCGTAGATTCTTCAGCCGTCCATTGTAGATTCTTCGGGCTTCTGTCGCAGACCCATCGGCCTCCTGATTTGGACTTGCATGGGACACTAGTAAGCTCCAGCCCTCGGGCTAGACCCTGCAGCCTCCAGCGTGCAGGTGCCCTCTGAATGCTGCCTTATCCGACCTTGTGGCTGATCACTGAGCCAATCTTGTACTTTCTTTTATATCTGTATACCACGTGATATATCTGCTTCTCTAGTAAACCCTGACTGTTACACTAAGAAAATTTGTTCATTTTGGAAATCAAGGGTTGTGGAATGCCGGTTTTCAGTAAAGCCTATGCTTGGTCTTGCAGTTTTAATAATGCACAAGATAAAGAAGTTTTCTGCATTGCAAGAGCTCTCCACCTAGTGGGGGAAACTGAGGAACTAAATCAGTAAATTAAAAATTTTCAGTGATGTGTTATGGTTCTTTGGTGAAAGATTTCTTAGAATCATAAGCAAGAAGGCAGATAATTTCCTTGATGAACAAGGCTGATTGAACCACTGAGAAAATCTGTCAATGAAACTCCAAGGAACCAAGTTCAAGTTCAAGGTACCAAATTAGCACTGGGCCTCAGATCTGGACTGGAACACCAACACCAAAACCAGAAAAAA
Source organism: Hydrochoerus hydrochaeris (assembly GCA_004027455.1). Taxonomy (NCBI): domain Eukaryota; kingdom Metazoa; phylum Chordata; class Mammalia; order Rodentia; family Hydrochaeridae; genus Hydrochoerus; species Hydrochoerus hydrochaeris. The sequence continues at coordinate 34,961 of PVLA01004660.1, read as the reverse complement.
AAATCCTGAATCTTGGATAAAAACCAGGTTTGATGAAAGCTGAGGATACAAACTGCACCACTTGAAAACACCTCCCTCTGTGTTCCTACCAGTCCATGTATCAGAAAAGTGTGTCCATGTGTTGTCATACCAACAAGACAATGGGCTGTACACAGAGAAAAGTAAAAATCTAGACCAAGGGTAGGAAGTGTTTGTGTGGAACCAAATATAAGAGACTATGGAGACAGCTGCTTGGTTGTGCCAAATTTCTAAGTTTCAAAAGGAGGGGCCCATGGAGGGTTTTGGTTTTAATGATGGGACTTTGGTCTTGTTCTCCTTGAAGGAGGTAAAAGAAACCGACAGGAAAGTGAGGATATTTTTTATAGTGATGGAAATGGTGTCATATAAACAGAATATGCCTGAAAATAGATGTTTAAAACATTTCTTCTGAACGAGGAGAATCACGACATGCAAATAGCCTGTGCTAAAAGAATTAACAGTGCTTGTTGGATATCTTTGAATAAATACAGTAAAATCTTCATAATTTTGGGGGAGTGCTCTTTAGGATTGACTGAATTCTTGGTGGTTCGTGGTTATAGAGCAGACTCTAGAGAAAAGCAAATTTGGCTGGACTGAGAGCGCAAAGTGGCTGGATTAGTAAGTGAAGACATTTTGTTTAGTGAAATCTTTCATCAGATAAACTGCCAAGTCTCCAGCAGCCTTCAAGAACAGAGAAACATGTTTAAACCAGTTTTGCCTGCAGACAGAGGGATGCTAATTGCTTTACCCAGATTCTCTTGAACCTTCTTGCATGCAGAAGCATAAAAATAGCCAAAATGTGTACACCGCCTCTAGGATCCAACGCTCCACCTGCGGAAAGCAATTCATGTTTCAACTCTGTCTCCTGCCACTGGTTTGCTTTGGAGCCTAATTACCAGCCACATTTGATGACAACATTACTGGCTCCAGGGGCTTCTTGTTCCTACCAAACAAAACTAAAAAACAAATTCCTAAAGCAAAACCTGGAACGTACCACTGGGAATACAGAATCAGTGATGCAATTCCAGACTGGGCCTGGAATCTTCCTTATCTTCATGTTGGCAGCTTCCCTGGAGAGCCTGTCTCCTTCAGTGTGGACCAGCTTTGACAAATATTTACTGACAAATGACTATTATTTTCACAATCATCATCATTTGCTACCATTTGTTGATTTACAGCCAACTATCATGTTCCCTGGCGCTATCTCATTTGATGGCTATAACTCTGAGTCAAATACATAGAGCAGGGCTCATTAATGTATTTAAATGGGTAAAAGGTTACATTGCCAGCAAGTGGTAAAACAGGGAGAAAGAGATCAAGAGTTAGCATGCACATTTCCCTCCAGGTCTCCTTTCCTGAGAGAGGCCAATTTACAACTTGTAGGGAGCCAGTTGGGACAGTTCACAGGTAAAAGAGCAGGAGCCCCTCACGAGTCTGCTTGCACACATGCAGGATATATCCCAGGCGGCCTTGGACGAGGGTGCTGCCCTTGCTCAAGCCCTTGACCACCTGCAAACCTGTCTAATACGGAAGTGACTACTGTGTGAAATGGTAGCTCCCCACCACTTAAGGGGGTTGAACAGAACCTTGAAAACCACCCAAGTTCTTGGGAAACTACAAATGACATTCCTTTATTGGGTAGAAGGCTTTTCAAGATATTATTATTATTTTTTTTAGGAAAGAGTAAAGGATATAATGTAGGTGCTTTTGCTTGTTACCTGATGATCTTTGTAGTCTATAATAATAATAACACATATCTACTGTCTCACAGATTCTAAGGGTTCAGCCAGGGATCACTTAACTGGGATTTTTGTTCAGAATCTCACAGACTGCAATAAGGTGTTGGCTGAGATGCCTTCTCCTCTGTAGCACTGTTTTTAAACTCATTCAGATTGTTGGCAGAATTCATTTCCTTGTGAACACATGACTGAGGGCCCAGAATCTTTGTTGGTTAACCTTTTTGGTCCTGGGGTCACTCATAGTCCTTTGCTTAATAGACTTCTCCTGAAAGTCCTCCAGGAGACTGCGTTTCAGCTCTTTCTCTTTCTCCTCTTTCTCCTCCTCTCCTCCCCTCCCCTTCTTCTTCTCTTCTCCTCTTCTCTCTTTCTCTTCTCTTCTCTTCTCTTCTCTTCTCTTCTCTTCTCTTCTCTTCTCTTCTCTTCTCTTCTCTTCTCTTCTCCTCTCTTCTCTCTTCTCCTCCCTCTCCCTCTCCTCTCTTCTTGTCTATTCCCTCTCCTCTCCTCTCCTCTCCCCTCCCCTCCCCTCCCCTCTCTTCTTCTCTCCTTTCCTCTCCTCCCCTTCCCTCCTATTTCACCCCTCCTTTCTTCCCTGCTCCCCTTCTTTCTTTCCCCTCCCCCTCCCAGATTCTAGATTCACAGATTTTCTGTGTTCTCCCCTCCCCTCCCCTCCTGTCTCTCTCTCTCTGTGTCTGTCTCTCTCTCCAGTCTGCTCAGATAGACTCTCATGTCAGCAGTGTTGATTAAGCTACACCCCAGTACTTCTGCTTTCTTCTATGTATTCAAAGCAAATTACTTGCCCACTTGACATTCAAGAGAGGGGATTATACAAAGGTATAAACACCAGGAGGTAGGAATCACTGGGGGTCCCCTAGAGCCTGTTCTCTACAATTATTAATATAGGAGACTTAATGTCCTTCTTAACTTGTCCTTTCACTCTATTAGAGTAAACGATACATCTTTCCACTTACTGGACACTCATCAGAATCCAGCAGGCCTATACTTTGCACACTCTTTATGAGATTTTCTTTCATTTTTCTAAGCATAGTAATGCATACCCAGCTACTAGATGCTTCTTAGCCAATACGACCTACAGTAGTCATCTTCATGATACATAGTAAGTTACATGGAGCTTGATTCTTATCATGGAGGGGGACGCTGGATGGGGAGTCAAGAGATGGGTCTTCATTTGGATCTCTAGTGAGCTCACTATGTGATCATGAGCAAATCACATCTAGAGGATTATAACTCCAAAATTAAGTTAAAGAATAACCCATGGATAGATACTGAGAGACCTCTGTGACCTGGGTCCCCACTCAGTCTATGGAGTGTATGTCTAACACTGAGGAGGAAGCTGGGCGGCCAGGCTCACAGTATGATCTTCTGTGGGTTTCCTGCCTGGAGCATGTGCTCTTGTTAGATAGTAGAGAGGGATGCACCCGTGCACCCATATGAACACCAGAAAGTTATTTAATGTTCAGTAGGGAGACTGGGTTAAGACCTGGATGCATGAGACTGTCTGTGGGGCTGGAGTGCTCAGGTCCTTCTCCTCCAACTCTGCCAACTCTGATGAGCAAGACTAGACTCCATTAAAATGCAGAGCTCATGTCAGGCATTACCTCCTGATTGCTGTGCCTTCTGGGGAGCATATCAGGAGGAGGACAGGATAATCTCAGAATTTACACACAGATTATTTTTGTGATCTGGGGCACAGATCTTTGCTGTTACTTAATTTTCAAAAAGTCTATCAAGAAACCTATTACTGTTTAAATCATAACACATGATCAGTTTAGGTGTCAGTAAAAAAATTCTGAAAAATTTTAGTATTTCCAGTTCCCAAAGGATAGTTAATTTGTGAAGCAAATTAATGTTCAGTTAAACAAGATTCCAGGAAACCCACAGAATATCAGGAGGTTCGTGGAGTATGTAATGAACTTGGTCTATAACACTGAGCTTCTTAAGATGTAAGACAAGCCTGCACGTCAGTTCTTAGCATGACGATTGTCTTAAGTAGATGTGCCCAGGGTACTAGAAGATGCCAAGAGACATGACTTCCTTCCCTGTTCCCCAAGTGTTTTGTAGATATGTGTTTGGGGAGCTACTTATAAGCAGCAATAGTTAGATGGCCGGGACTGTGCATGTTCTAGTCATCTTCATATAAGTTTAACTTATTAAAAAGGGGTACCTGAATCCGATATTCTTTAAATATACCCTTAACTGTATCTAAAATTTTGCAGAGTATTTGTTTCTACAGGGTGTGAGATGATCATGTAGAAAGTCCACTTTTATGCTTTCCATTACACACTACAGTTTCACAGAACCTACTCACATGGTTCACACGGACACGTGTGGATTTATACTTTCTGCAAAAACATGTCTTTCAATCATCAAACTACTCCTGTGAGACAGGAAAGGGAATAGTTACTTCACCAAAGTGATGACTGAGGTTTTAACACACTTTCCAGGGTCACACGGTGAGCAAATAGCACAGCTGGGGTGAGAATTCAGTTCACCCAACTGCTAAGCATGAACTTTTTTCAAGCTGCTGAACAGCTTTAGATAAAAGGGACCCAAGTGCTGGCTGCCATTTTTAGCTGTGTATGCTTAGGTTTCTCATTTCAGCTCTCTAGACTTCTGTTTCCTCAGTAGGAATACGCAGGTGTAAGACCAGAAGTTTGTAACTTAAGGTGGGAAGGGCGGTCTGTGGCTCAAAAGAGAAAATGTGTGACACTGGGTCTTCAGCGGGAAAGTGTTAAAGGTAGAGGTGTATTATTTACTAGGAGTCCGGGGGCCATGCACCAAACCTCACTTTCTGACTTATGTGGTTTAGTTGAATGTCTCTACTATAAGGTACAAAATTCCATTCTGTCATATCTTCCCTCTTCCCTTGCAGGCAAACTCAGTGTCTCACACATCATATGTTTCGGAACACTTCTTCCAGAATAGATGAATGAATGAATGGCCAAAACCATATGTAGGATGCTGGTGCATACAGTTCCCTTCACCAGGGCTATTGGAAAGAAAAGAGGTTTGGCGGTGTAGGGAATAGGTGTCTCTCACAGGACAGAAAGGGTTAAGATTGTGTGAAGTAGGAAACTCCAGACACACCTGGATCTATAAAAATGGTTCAGGGGACGTTTCCTAGAGGAGGCAGTGGTAGAGTGAGTCAGAGACGAGGGCCATGAGTTTGACATTCTGCCAGAGGTTGGAAGCTATTATGACCAGGGGTTTAGAATCAGGGCTAAGGAGACACAGCTCTTATCAAAAGACATAACACAACAGAGAAAGGAAATAAAGAAGGGTTCTAAAAACTGGTATTGCCATAAGATTACTATGCCTTGATGAGGAGTATTCTGTTTGTTTCTCATTCAGAATCATCTATGGGTTGGGCACTAAGGAAGATAAAGAGACATGTAAGATATGGTTCTTGCCTTCAAAAGTCCATAGTCTAGTACCAGAAAGAGACACAGATGAGAACATAAACACTTTAAGAAAAATTGAATACTAGCAGTACAAGCTAGATGAACCATATAAATAACTATATAGACTGTAGATATTATGTATAGTACATTGATACAATACATTATTTAGCTGTTAAGTGACAAAACACAATGTGATGACTTTATCTTGCCATGGGCCTCCTTATTAAGGAAAGCTGGGACTCAGTGGAAATATCTAGGAAAGGGATGAGATGCAGAGTGCGAAAAAGTGGACAAAAAGCAAGGAAGGAGAACGGGAAAAGTTATGTAGACGAAACCTGAAAAGCAGGTGCTTGGGCAGCAGATGGGAGAGAAGTTTGCGGGTCAGTGGGGAGGACGGTGAGAGATTTGCAGTCCACATTCCAGCGGGCCCTGGACAAGAGCTCAGAACACACTGACAGCTCTGGACTCCATCCGTTACACAGCTGAGGAAAGGAATTTGTCCTCCACCCTCCCATTTGGCTGCTTCCCTCCTCTCTTCCTACTGGTGGGAAGCGAGACTCCCAATGCCTTCCTCCTCCTCTCTGCTGCTCTTCCTTTTGTAGAAATATTGGTCGAATCCAGGACCCTCTTCCTTGTTTTATTTTACTTTATTTATCTATTTATTTATTTGTTTATGTATTTATTTTTTGCACTGTTAATGGCTTGCCGGTCTGAACTTTAGTCATTGTCGCTTTTATGAAATGCAAAATGGAACAGGACTTAACTCCCTACTCAGGTTTCCATTCAACTGTACAGAGTCACCATGGGATGAAAATCCTCATGTTTTCCCCCTCAAGTTGCTGTTACTTTGTCTGAACTTTTTATATTAGCAGGGAAATAAAACAAGGGGTAAAGTGTGTATGGTAAATTTTCTTAGATGTGTCTGGGCAATCAGATGTGAATGTTACTATTACTCTAGACTGATTTTAAAAGAATATGCTGGGTTCAAGGCCAGTACTGAGATAGAAGTTTTAGCTCCATCATTTACTATGCAACTCCAGAAAGTCATGTCTGAATCTTGCCTTCCTCATTTGGAAATGAAAAGGATGTGGGGTTGCACTGCTTTGAAGTTCATATCAACATTTCATTTCATTACTATTAACATCCATCAAGTTTCTTACATAATCAATTTCTTTCCAATAGCCCTGGTGAAGGGAACTGTATGCACCAGCATCCTACATATGGTTTTGGCCATTCATTCATTCATCTATTCTGGAAGAAGTGTTCTGAAATGTATGATGTGTGAGACACTGAGTTTGCCTGCAAGGGAAGAGGGAAGATATGACACAATGGAATTTTGTACCTTGTAGCAGAGACATTCAACTAAACCACGTAAGTCAGAAAGTGAGAATGACAGAGAAGAGAAACAAAGATGACTACTGCTAACAAGAGGGGAGCTGGAAGCAAATTAGGGGAAACACACATCAGATCACAGTGGGCCTGGAGGTCAAATCTGAGATATCTAGACATTACCTGATAGATTATCCTGCACTGCACACTAAGCCACATTCCTCTTTGCCTATAGTCTTCTACCTATTAAAATGTCTATGCTAAGATGTACTGAGCATACAGCTCCAATAATAGGTCACGACTTTCCAGGTGAGACTTCAACTAGTAACTGTGGGAAGGTGAGGGGAAAAAATTCACAATGAGAAGACCGACTGTCTCCCACAGACAAACCTACAGAAACTAGAAAATAGGGCTGGGAATACAGGTCAGCGGCAGAGAGCCTGCCTGGTAAGTGCAGGGTCATGAGTTTGATTCCTGGTACAAAAACCAAAACCAAACCAAACCAAAACAACCAGGATATATTGTTAGCCCCCTTACCCAATCCAGACAAAAATTGGATACATCTGCAAAAGGTAAAGACGTTCAGTGTATAAGAAAGCGTCAGCTGTGCAAATGCTTCAAAGTGTACAGTTCTCTCCAGGCATTCCTCTGGCAGCTGCTCCGAACCAAAATAAGTGAGAAGGTATATAGTACAAGCTGTACTCTTATGTAGAGCAGCACATCTTTACCCAGGGGAGGGGAGAGTGAGAGGAGAGGCTGAGGGGGTGGAGAGAGGAAGGAAAGGCTAGGTATGATTATGTCACCAGGTATCCTTGGCAACCAGAAAACATCTTGTACATTCTGCGTGAGAGTTCAGCAGCACACGGAAGGAAAACGTGCTTCTGTCAACATCAACAGCACGGAAACAGGTGGGACACCTCTGTGTCTCAGTCAAGGTAGGGGCGGGCAGAGATCGCCAAAGTCATTACATCTTAAGTGGCTGGCAAAAAGCAGAAAACAGGTAAGCTAGAAGGTGTGTGTGTCTATGTGTGCATGCATGTTTGTGTGCACACGGGGAAGGCTGTGAGGGTGGTGGTGATGAAAGGTCCCACAGCACGCGAGTTCACAAGTGAGCCAGAACTGCACCCAGCATGCAAGAGGAAGTACAATAGACCAGTAAGCAGGGAGGGTGACTAGTTCTGAAGGCAGCATCCAGGTGACTCAGAGGCTTGGTGGATAATTTACAAGGGAAAGACTCAGCCAACGCGGTATACTATACACTCTTCATAGACAGGACACACGTGTCGGAAGTGAGAATCCAACCTTCTTATTGTACTTGCTTTGCCAGGCCACATGGCTCTGGGAAAGAAAGAGTAATGAAGTCCGTATGCTTTTTTGCTTTTAAGGTTGCAATGGGCAACTGGAAAACTTACCTGTCCAGTCTATTCTATAAAGCCTTACTTGACTGTGTCCTTTGCAAATCTTTGTTATAGATATATTGTTATAAAAAAAAGACATATAAAGGATCTTCTCTGTTGCTGAGAAACTTAGGAAAATTGAGAGTAATGGGTGTGTTTGAAAGTTCACCTCTCAGCATGTTAATGGCCAAAAAATTATATAGCTAATACTTAACACATTTATAATGTACCAAGAATGATTCTAGGTAATATATATATATATATATATATATATCTGCACATACACATGTATATAAACAACTTGTATACAGATATGCATACATGTTAATGAGTATACATGAATATGTATATATTTATATATATAATACTAGAATTCTAGTTTAATTCTCAGACTGACTCTGGTGTAGAAACTCTTTACTATTCTTATTTTAGATAGGAATATTGAAGCACAAAAGAGCGAAACATCTTTGCCAAGACAACCCAATATTCCATGCTAGAAGTGCAACTTGAGAATAGCTCAGTCTAGGCCGGAAACAACCAGGTGAAATTTCCAAGTATAAAGAACAAAATGTACTTTGACACACATGTGTGAGCAGGAGTATGAGCATGTACATGTGGGTGCACATGTGTGCATACACATACACACTCAGAGAAAGGCTCAAACTACTGCATCTATTAGAGATGAAACTCAGACTACAAAGATCGTACAGACAGTCACCAGCTATGATTTTATCATAATGCCATTAAAAAATGCACATAATGCTACTGGTTATATTACCTTTTGTATATGACTGAATGGTTTATAAAGAATTTCTAAAATCACGCACATAAATGTGATGGGGTAGCAAACCATAAGCAGACGTGATGCATGTTTTCTGTTTAGCATGCAGCTGCCACCAGTCACCTAAAATGAATTTCTGCTAATTCGTAAGAGCTATCTCAGATGTCTCCCCTCTCCTCCTTTCCAACTCCACTCTCCTACCCTACTTTAGGTTTTTAAAGCCTGGTATGTCATCACCTTTTGCTTTTGATAGCTAAATTTAAAGGAGACTGTGAGTTTTCACTTTGGAACTCAGATCAAGCCAGATAAATGTGTCCAAGCCAACACTGGACATACGGCATTTAAAAGTGATTCTGACGGAGTTCAGAATAACCATGCCCACTGAATCCACATCTGTGGGGAAGCAGCTGACATGCTATTCAGCAGAAAATAACCATTCTTTCCTGCATGTCAGGTTCACAGTCTCACATGTGGCTCAAGGAAACCAGCATTCTTTGAAGACTGTACTATTCCTAGGAACTGAAAGCCTAACTCGAAGAGATACCGAACTCAAAAAGCAACCCCCAGACCTCTTGAAGGGGTCATTATTCTGTCAGTGCTGTGTAATTTAATTCTCTGCAATGATGGAACAGTTCTTCTACCATGTGCAATGTAGCAGCCACTAGCAACATTTAGGCTTTGAAATGCAGTTCATATGACTAATGAGTTGAATTGTAAGTCAACTTACACTTACATCAGTCACAGATGGCTTGTGACTACCATAGAAGGCAGCCCATTTCTAGACCATGCAGGTCTGAATCTTTAATTTCCTCTTACCAGGAATCATTTCTTTTAAACCTGTTATCCACCGAATAAATGTATTTTTCGGAACTCAACATAGGAGCTGTTAGGATTATTGACTTGCTCAAAATCACATTACTCTTCTGTGGTAGAGTTAGAATCATAATCTAAACCTTGTTTTTCTACCTTCACTTCTACTTAAATACACATTTATGATGAAAGCGTGACCCAAATAAATTAGTGAAAGTTGAATTACTACTGCTAACTGAACTTACTAATTTCTTCTTAAAATTAATGATTTTGGTGGTAGAACACACTTAAGAGCTAATGGCTTTAAGAATCACGGACAGTAGCAACAATAAAGCAGCCCCAGAGATCAGAAAGATACAGATAGTGGAGTATATAAAAGTGTACGACTAACAAATAACAGGATTGGCGAGTTGAAGACATAATTTGAGAATGCTGTGTCAAAAATTATTATTAATAGCATAATTATTTTGGATTAATGAAAGTCATACCAAAAATCCTTTATACTAAAAAAAAGTTCCATTAGAACTTTTACCAACTGAATATTATGATTCTGCAACTTGCTTCTGTTCCTCTCTCAATTTATTTAATTCCATTTGGCTTTTGTCTTTCTATACTTAAGCAGTTACAGACTGTCATAAAATCCAGAAGTATTTTGGAGCCATGGGAATGCAGAAAAAGCCTCAGCAAAACAAAACATTTTAATTTGTTTTACTTGTTCTTTTTTTATTAACGTTTACAACATAGGAGTTGTGTTTATTTTTTCCTACCCACCCCCCAATCTGTACCCAATAAAAAATGTTTCCAAACTGGGATGCCAAGTTTCCATCTAAATTCCATGTTGTTTAATATTCCTGGGTGAACCCTCCCTAGAACAAAGATCTGGCCTGAAGCTCGGGTGGACTCACTGTTGAAACAGTAAGAGAAACCACACTGCTGCTGTTGGAGCCCCCCATGTCAGACAGTAACAGAAAGGGATCCTTCAAAGCGTGAATGCCCAACATAGATAGTAAGGCTTATGGCTGCCTCCCTGCCTTAGAAAAAAGCTTCTTACTGATCCTGAGGACATTTATTTTTACCCCTCTTCCAGAAAGGCTGAGAAATTTTACACTTCTTTGCCCCATTACCTTGATGATTATCCACACTTGTTCCTCTCTGGCTCACGGAGTAGGCTCTTGGAAGGAAGAAATTGGATCATAAAAATGTGCAAGTATCTTCAAAGAATAAGCAAAGCCATCTAGCCCATGCCCAGGCTTCTGTGCAAGGCTGTCCCTCATTACTCCCTGCAAAAATGTAATTCTGGTAAAATGTTTACAGTGTTCTGTATTTGAAAAACAACAATAACAACAGAAAACTATGAAGGGGGATTTACTTTGGAGGGATTTCACACTGCCATAAGAAAGAATTTCCTGTACATATGGTCCCCAATTTTAGACACAATGCATTCCTGGAAATTATATCATAAAGCACATCATAAGAAGGGAAAGCTGTGATTTTGCCTGCTTCTTTCATTCAACAAACATCTACTGAATGCCCACTGTATCCCAGGAAAAGTGACAACTCTGCCCAGTTCACACAACCTAAAAAATGATTCCTGCATCAGAATAGGGAAGGCTGGAAGAATCAGAATCCGTGTGTATGGGGTATCCATTGAGCAGGGTGGTACAGTGGGGCAGAGTAAGGTAGGGACTCACATGCTACCTCAAACTGTGACAGAGATGTTTTATTTTTACCTTATTAGAAAGCATTGCTATGCAGTGGATCCACACAAGTCACTCAAAGATCCACTGTTGAAGGCCTGTTCTTCAGGGTGAGGCTACTGAGAGGTGGTGGAATTAGTAAAAGGTAGAGTCTAGTGCAAGACTTTTAGGATTGTGGGGTCCAACCTTCTGCTCCCCTCTTTTGCTTTCTGGTCAGGAGGCAAGGGGTTTTGTTTCACCATGTGTTCCCACCATGAAATGCTGGTGTTAGGACCATGGAATGCTGTCTTGTCTCAGTCCTAAAAGCAGAGAAGGCAACTCATCATGGGCTGAACCTCCAAAGCTATAAGGCAAAGTAAAACTTTTTTTCGTATAAATTGATCATCTCAGGTATTTGTTGCAGTGATGGAAAGCTGACTCACATGACTTGCAAAGGAAGGAAGGAAGGAAGGAAGGAAGGAAGGAAGGAAGGAAGGAAGGAGAAAGGAAGGAAGGAAGGAAGGAAGGAAGAAGGAAGGAAGGAAGGAAGGAAGGAAGGAAGGAAGGAAGGAAGGAAGGTGAGCATCCTGAACATATATGCCATAGTCCCCTTGGGCAACCCACACCCCTGTGGAATCCACTGCTCTACTAGCATGCTTTATCCTTCTCTGAGTTGCATGCAGATTCTGGTGACACTAACTGCCTCCAAATCTAGGTTCCCTTCTCTGAGTCCAAGTAGACAGCTTTAGTTTTTATATCTTAGAAGATGGCATTCATGTGCCACATTCCTCAGTGTTTTGCCACTTTGTGGTTTTGTCATGACCTGTGTGTTCTTTTGGCTCGGAAAAGGAGGTGCACCCAATCATTTCAAAGGTAACTTATTCAGTGGGTAGTGATCCTTTCATCAATGCATAGTTCCATGTTTCATAAAACCTGTGGTGGTTTTTTAAAAAATCACTTTCTGACACTTTAAGGAGAGCAGAATATAATAGTTCTTCTGTAAACCAGAGAGAAATGAGAAACCTGAGTACTTTTCTTCTCATACACAAAGTTAAGCCTAGATATAAGGGAACCAATAGATCACTTCGTATTCCCCAAAATTGGATTAATGCCCTTAAAATGTATAAGGATGTTCTCTGTCATCTTAATGTACAGGAACAGAGAAATGGGAAAATAATCATTACCACATGGAGAAATGTTATACAAACATTAAATCCCAGGTTTCCAGAGAATATTTCTAAGACTGTATGGAACAATATCTCTGGTAACAGCATGGATGTGTAATAAAGGTACACACAAATATGAAAATATACATCTGATATGTCTGCACAGATATATACATTTTAGATAATATATAAACATATGAACATACCTAGTATACACTATTATATAAATAATTGAATCCTTTTGGAAACAAAGGAAAAAGATTAGCAAGTTAACTATTTTAAAAATGTATAGTGATTTATACTGAACAATAAGATTACAAGTGATTTGAAACTTCTTTACATTTCTAGAAGTGTTCTTCTATATAAATCATAAATATCACAATGAAAAATACTTAAAACTATGAAATTTCAACATTGGAATCACCTGGGGAGCTTTACAAAATGCTGAGGCCTCAGACCCACTTGTGATATTCTGATGTAGATCCTCTGAGCTGCCCCTGGGGTAGCAGGATTTTAGAAGTACTCAGATAATCCTGCTTACGTACAACTGAGAGCCACTATTTTAAAAATACATTTTCCCCCAACTCTGTGCTATATTTGTCTGAAACATATCCTTTCAAGAAAATTTGACTTGCATGGTAGCTGAAAGTCACATTCATTAGTGTTGTTGCAGCTAAAATCTGAAGGAAAAAAGAAATCAAAGACTACAAGGAAGAATGGGAGAAAGAGCTACAGAAGAAACTGGAGAGAGATGGTTCCTGTAGCATTTAGGCTTGTCATGGGGATAAAGAGGAAAACAACTTGAAAAAAATATTAATTTCTGTTAAAGAAGCTCAGAGGAGGGACTCCGGCACCTCATGGTTGCTAGGCAAGTACTCTGCCTCTGAGTTACTCCTTGGTCCTTCGTCTAAATTCCAACAGGAAGTTATCTTGTACATTTAAAAAATGACACTGAAATGGTCCAAAACACCTTTCATAACAACTTCATAGAAAATATGATAGAAAACATCTTTGGTAAGTGTTTCATATAAAATTCAAAAATACCTCCTCTTTCACCTCCATGGTAGTTCAGCTACCATGCAAGTCATATTTTCTTCTTTCTTTCTTTCTTTCTTTCTTTCTTTCTTTCTTTCTTTCTTTCTTTCTTCCTTCCTTCCTTCCTTCCTTCCTTCCTTCCTCCCTCCCTCCCTCCCTCCCTCCCTCCTTTCTTTCTTTCTTTCTTTCTTTCTTTCTTTCTTTCTTTCTCTCTCTCTCTCTCTCTCTCTCTTTCTTTCTTTCTTTCTTTCTTTCTTTCTTTCTTTCTTTCTTTCTTTCTTTCTTTCTTTTTTTCTTTCATCTATCATCCATAATAGAGATTGAACCCATGATCTGCAGTACCCAATGGACCACTGAGATAGACCTCCAATCCCCCAAATCCCATGTCTTATAGAAGTTTCTTATACTGATGTCTTATAAAGCCAGAGTGAAAAATGGTAAGTTTTAATTTATGAAATCATTTTGGGGTGAACTCAGCTACATGGTCAGTGCTTACCTTTTATCTATAGGAAGGAAGATTATTAAAGAACAATGAATACAAAAACATTCTTTTCTTTAAATGCCCCTCTATCTGTAACAAAGCATAGTTTTTCAGCTTAGGGAGTTCTGAGATACAAAAGAGACAATTTTAGATCGAGGGTAGGTGATAGCAAAGAGGAACAAACACACATTAACTCACATCTGTAAATATGGAAGTTGGTTTTTTAGGAAGAGTATTTGCAAGGAACTTTTGAGGACTTCTTTTCCCTTTTTATTCCAATGAGGATGCACAGTGACAGTGACAGGAAGAAAAAGACGTGCGTATTTGGTTTCTTAGTGATGGCTTTCATAGGGTACTGATAAGCACCTGACTTTAAATAATTGGCATATCTCACTTATGCTTCCTTTGCTCTTCATTCCTTTGAGCACACACAAATGTTCACCCATGAGTACACACACGAACACACCCATTTACAAGACAGTAAAACACACCAGTAAATATAGTAACCAAGTTCGAAGGGGAAAAAAAAAATTTTTTTTGACCTTTAACACATAAGTCATGATTTATTGCCAGCAGCACTTAATGTGATGGATTTAGAAATGTGATTACCACACTTCCTTGGCAGAATCTGCTCAAAACAAAACTGACTCTATTACACAACAGGGACAAGAACACTAGTCCTGGGGATTATGCATGTGTGGCTGAAATCACAGACACTGTGTAACCGGGTAGAACACAAAGCTTCCCTTTCAGGTTACACACTGGAGGACTTTTTTCTTTTACGTTGCAATTATATCTCTTTAGGTCTCTGCACTGACAGCTCACAGAGGGAGCTTCCTCAGGACAAGGCTTGTCTTTCTGCTGCAGTGTGCCGACATCTTCCAATCGCTCTCAGCAGTAAACAAGTCCTAAAAGACCTTCCTACCTTTGCTTCTTCCTTCTGTCTTTGCCATTCCCCTCCCAGAGCCTAAATCACTACCCACCTTTATGATGATGGCTCCAGGCCTTCATTCTTATTCCCACCTAAGAGCACCTATCAAAGATCCTGCATAGTTATTTTTAGACTTAGCTCTCCCTCTGATTACATAGAAAAAATTCCTTGCTCACCGGATTTCATTTCTACTACAAAATTCTTCAAAGTCAACTTTTATTTTATTATTTTGGGAAGCAGTTAATCTTTCCCCTTCCAGCTATAAACTTCTAAAGGGCTGAGCTTTCTTTTGTGCAACTTTCAGTTCCTGGATCCCAGTAGTACAATACAGTAGGTAATCAGGTATTTTTTAAAAGTACTTGGAATTTTAGAATTCAACAACTCAAGGAGAGTCATACAGGAATAAGAGAGATAGAAATCTTTGTAAGTTACACACACACAGACACACATTACAACTTCTTAAAAGTAAGGAAAAAGTCCTTAAATTAATGTCAGTTGAATTTTCAGGATGAACATGAAGCTATTTTCTTTGTGACAAATTATTTTATCCCCATCCAACAATCTAAGGTACATGAAAAACAGATTTGATTCTAAAGACTGGGTAGAGGAAGCTGGCAAATGTTATGCATTCACAAGAAGTCAGTAAACCAAAAGTAATAACTCTGCAAGGAAAATGCTTACTTATCTGCATCTTCACAGGAAACTGAGACTCAAAGAGGTGAAAAAGTTTGCCCCAAAATACAGAGCTTGAAATAATAATGCAGGGATTTCAAAACCTGGGCTATAGAACCACATTTTACTCTTTGCATCCTACTAAGGACCTCTCACACAAAGAGAGCAGAAGAGGAATAAAAAGAGTGTCATTTTCAGCTAGTCACAGTGGCACATGCCTGTAATCTCAGCACTCTGGTGGCTGAGGTAGGAGGATCACCGTGAGTTTAAGGCCAGTGTAGGCCACACAGTGAGTTCAAGGCTAGCCTGTACTACCTATCAAGACCCGATCTCAAAACCAAATCAAACCAAACCAAACCAAACCAAACCAAACCAAACCAAACCAAACCAAAGAGTTGGTCATTCTCATTTCTACTTTATGTTTCTGCAAGGCTCTACACACTCACTTATCCAACTGATATGGAACCTTGGCAATTGCTGAACAACTTGAAGAAATGCCTCAAGAAAAAATAGCAGTAGAAAGTATCATAGGATACACAAGAGCTAAAACTTATTAAAATCAGAATACATTCTACCTTGTACCATTACATAGCTCTGGAATATACACATTGCATATTATTAAAAAACAAACATTCATAGCTATACTAGAAAATAAAAAGAGCATTAATCAGAAATTATAAAACCTGAAATTCAATCAGAAGACTATGAGATTTCAGTGCTGTCTTGAGTGTCATTTCTCTTGCTGGGTTGTTGTTTGTGCCTGTTTACTCATTATAAGGGTTTCTGACCTGACTTACAATACGGCCCTAGTTCTGAGAGTCTGTAAGTCCAAGGCTCACTGGGAAACCTACAGGTTCTCATTAGTTATGAGGAGAGAGGTTGGGGTACTTGCATTCTGGATGTTATTTATTGTGCATCAAATGATGTTTCACCCCATTTTCTTAAAAGTGTTGATAGGCATTGGAGATAGTAAGTTAAAAATCAGAACAAAAATTGGAACTGTAAAATAGGTGTTTGAAGATGATTCTTTCACTGCTTTCTTTTGAAGTCAGTCCACACATTGGTTTGCACTGGAGTATCTGTTTCTTCACTTTAGATTGGGTTTTGGAACTTTAGTTTTGAGACAAACATGGGGTCTGGCTTTCAATTTTTGTTCTGTATACAAAGTGAGGTTGCAAACATTTCACATTCAAGGAGAACTGCTCCCCACATCACAATCCACAAGAATTCTAGCAGGGCTGGGCTTTGTTTTCGAGTGGGAGAGCAGTAGCAGCAAAAATACTTGCAAAAGAAGAAGGTGTGATACGCTTCAGGAAAGGGCTGAACTGCCAGGAGCTGGAAGGAAGGGGAAACTTGGCATGCTATTTGAAACAGCTGCAGGAGAGGCATCCAAAGTGCTGTGTTCATTTGTGCATCTCTATACTACACAGCTAAGTGCTTTAACAGCCCTCTGAAACCTGAAAATGAATTTTCCATTCATTCAGAGCTATGCATGGGGTCAAACTACCTCTCAGTCAGAGAGGTTATCTGGCAGTTCACTGGCCATTGCACACAAGAATCTGCATCAGATTTTGATAAGGCCCCGCAAAACCACGGCAGGTGCTGCTGCAGATAGACAGAAACAGTCCCAGATTCTACTCCAACCCTGCCAGCGCCCTTAACCCACAGCATTATTACAAACTATAAAGAAAGGATAACAGGAAATTGACACATTTGCTCTGAAAATTCTGTGCTGGCTTTTATAGAAGCTTATTTCAAATTTACCAGGCAACACTCCTGTCTTTTCAAAGAGTAAAATTTCCCCCTTTCTTGATTATTAACAAATGATTGTTTCCATACAACCATCAAAAGGCAAAGGAACCGCAGGGCACTTCTCACTACTTAGCCTCAAGGGAGAAGAAAAATAAAAATAGTTTTTCCTTTACCAATTGTTATCAAACACTAAGTAATTCAGGGTGCAATGTTTTTGTATTTCTACTGGGTGCTCAGCACTGCGCAAAACGATGGGTTTCTATAGAATTTTTGTGGCATTTAGGAAGACAAAATAAGTTATTTCAAAGTGAAGAAAAGTTGGTCTTAGTTTCCCAAAAGGTATTGGGCAGTTAAATAAAAATATTAATTTGTTCGGTACTCAATGCAATAGCAAAGGAGTTTAGAAAAGGAGGAAAGCAAGTAAGAGAGGTGTTAGGAAATATTTCATAGAGGACAGAGCTCACTGTAAGAGATACAGAGAATGGTACAAGCCCTGCTCTATTTAAGCTGTGGAATTATGAGAGAAAGTCAGATTGTCCCAAAAGATCTCGCCCTCATATATGAGTTTAGATAGACAGTGAAAATAAAAACAATGACCAGTAGAAAGTATCTGGAGAGCATTTTATAGGTGGTTGATTACAGTTGCTGATTTCTTATCAATTATATCATTTGAAACAAGCTTAAAAGTGTCCAGAAACTTCACTTTTTGCAAAGAAATGCAAAATTAAATGAAGATCACATAAGCATGATGTATATACATTTTTCTCCTTATAAAAATTATCTTTGAATTTTCTCTGAATACAAGCAAACTGCCTTCTGATGAAACCTGTTCTGCTGTGGTCTGCAGGAGCCTGTCTGAGCCCAGCGCTGGCATGAGGTAGAGAACGCAGCTAGTCCACTCTGACCAGTTGCCAAGGGAACAGCCAGCATTTGATGACATTATGGTCCGATTAGGGGGAAACAGACTGACCCTGTAACCATGCCAGGAGAAGCCAGCTGCTTGGAAAATCACAATGATTATCCAAAATCATCTTTCAAAACACATGTCCAACAACTGAAAATCTAAATGAACGCACACAACCACAAAAACAACTGCTTCTTTCTTTCTCTCTTTCTTTCTCTCTTTCTTTCTTTCTTTCTTTCTTTCTTTTTCTTTCTCTTTCTTTCTTTCTTTCTTTCTTTCTTTCTTTCTTTCTTTCTTTCTTTCTTTCTTTCTTTCTTTCTTCAGTAAATCTACCTTCTACTTCTGGCCTGGAGATAAAAGTCAATGACTTCTGCTGCTTTTTTTTTTTAATAGGGAGTTAGAATTCACTACTATTCTCTCTCATTCAGATCCATAATCTCAAGCCGAGACTCCCATTATTTTAACCAATGTTAGCCAGAAAGGAAATGAGTCTAAGCTGAAGGGCTTTAAAAGCAAAAAAGTATACCTGGTTTTCCCATCCTCCAACATTTTGGCTCACTTCACAATATTCTCTGAGGAGTAGATACCAATTCTGAAACATCTAATTGTGCCTGTATTGTAGGAGCATGTTCACTGCAATGCCGGAAAGTTGTCCAGGTGGCCCAGGAGCTGGCTTTAAAAGAAGAATGCAGGCATGCCTTCCGAACTCAATCTAAATGGGATCATGAAGCTTTGTTATCCATACGGTAAACATCCAAGTGAAGTGTGAGGGGCACTAAGTTCTAGTCAGTTCCAAGGAATGAGTACATATTTAGTATCCAGATCTTAACAGGTGTTCAATACATGCTAACTTCAGATAATAATTAATGTTTATTAAGCCATTATTCCATGCACCATATTGAGTTTATGACTTGGTATGTTTTTCCTGTTTAATCATCAATTACCTGCATGAAGGAGGATACAACATTGCTGTCCCCTTTTTATGGATAAAAGCACTGAGTCTTAGAGCAGGTAAAGCAACCTGGCCAACATTTCCCAGGTCATGTGCAGGGGTATCTCCGGGGCTTGGCCTCTAGCCATTGTCTCTCATGGCTGAGAAACAGAAGCCATTCAAAGCCTGACTTCCTGACAGGGGTGACAGATGAAGCATTGTTTCTGTCTTCTCAGAGCTCACACAGCAAGCAGCATCGAAGTGCACATGTGTGAAAGGGAGAAGGGTGAAGAACAGACCCATGTGCAGAGAACTTTCATCTCAGTCAGAACAGACATGATTCTACAAGAGGGGAGAGAACAGTCTGGGGAACAACAAAGAGGACCTCTAACCCCGCTTGATCTGGAGGAAGCCATATAATGTGTTCGAAAGCGCTGTATGGCTTCCAAATGGGGGAGCACTTGGAATCCATATATTATCAGATAAGAACAAAATGCTTAGTGCTCTGTCATTGATTTTCATATGTGAGGGGACTGTAAGGAGTCCAAGCATGTAACAAAAGAAAGAAGGCATTTCAGTTTATTCCTGTGATGATAATTCTTTCCATTTCTATTTCTGAGGTGAACTAGAACCAGTTAAATGACACTAAAGAGAACTCGCTTCTTAGTGTAACTCTTTGTCTTACCAGCATCTTACTGTGCACTTTTGGAGACTCTTCTCATCTCCTAAATGACTAAGGTGGACCAGGTGGCCTTCTAAAAGCACTTTACCATCTCCTAAATGATTCCTTTACTAACTAAATTTCCTGAGAGAAGTTCTTTTAAAACTAGATTTTCTCAAGAGGATCTCTGAACTCCGCAATACCATTAGCTCTGTAACGTTTGTCAGTTTAAAAGTTCAGCTTCTATGTGGTGTCCGACATATTGTGGACATCAAGTGACATTTTCAGTGTGAATGAATGAATGCATAAATACTGATTAAGAGTTTGTGTTCTGGAGTGCCTACCTGGTACAAAGTTTTACCGCTCCTTACTAGTCTTAATTTATGTATCTTGATATCAACTAAGCAAGGGTATCAGTAATGACATTGAGTTAACATATGATTAAATATGATCACACATGGAAAATTCTCCACACAATCACCCACACAGAATATAGTGTATATTATATGACATTTCCAAGGAACCTAGAGGGACATATGTGATTGAATAGATACTACTATAAAGAAATAGCCAGCATATTTGTTGAATCTCATTGGAGACAAATATGTTTACACATATGACAGTATATGAAGAGTATTGTAAAGACTATTTTCTTTTTTCACTGCTGAGGGTTGAACCCAGATATTCATGCATACTAAGCACTCTACCACTTCTACCACTAACCTGTACTTTCAGCCCATAAATACCATTTTCTAATTCAGTTAATGAATTCTCTATGAATGTATATGACACGAGACTGCAAGCTCTAAATGCTACATCTGTTGCTAGGACCGGTTCCAGAAATCTGGGGAAATGATAAAAAAAACTTCACAGTGAGGGGCTGCTAATCCAGAGGCTGTTTTACTCATAATTATCTACAAACTCCCTTAGTGATTTGAGTCCATTCTCTTCCTTTTCCTCTGCCTTGTCATAATTTAAAGAAAAAAGCTAAAGGACACTAAAATACAGGTGAAATTTATTTAGTAAGTCAAAATTTACCTAGACTATTAAATAAGCACAGTAAAATTTATTAGATATAATGTAACAACAATTTAAAGAAAATATAATTTGCCCTGGATATAGGGTGCAAACTTAAAAATTACCCATAAACAAGTAAAAAGTGACACTCTGGAGTTAGTCCTTTGATTTGTTTAATAATCACATCTACAAAGTTTACACCAGCCTACCCCATCAATGAAGCTTTTAGAAAGTATTGATTTGGTTTTTAAAACCTAATCTTTAGAGAGCCTTCAATATGCACAAGAAGAGGGGAATAACAAACACAGATGCAAAAGAAAAGAAGTGAATTGTGCTTTTTTGGGGTTCTCCTAGTCAGTTTTGCAAAGTCTTTCAAAGTAGGCATTTAGATTTTTTTATGTTCTGATTACATTTGCCATTAAAACAAGGTGAAATTCATCAGTGCTACCCTTGTGGAACTGGAATTTTATGCTAGATGTAAGAAGTATGCCTTCGGAGTTCTCTGGTTGAATGAAGAATGTTGTTTGGCACTGGTACTGAAAGTACCACAAAAGGGAAAGAAAGAATAACTAGAATTCTGCAGATTTTACCTTCTGCCCTGACATCTAGATCACCATCTGTAAAAACCACATTTAATATGGAAGAATGGAGCCTATTAACAGAGTATCTTGTGTATCCATAGATTCTCTTCCCTGGATCTATTTTCTAATCTGCAGGTGAGAATTTTGGAATCAGTGATCCCCTATTAAGATCCATCATGTCTTTAAAAAAATCATTTGAAGGCTTTGTCTTCTAGGGCAAAAGAACCAGACAATCCACAGTACATGTCATAAAACAAGGGCATAGTTTTCCTTCCCATGGCTCAGTTCTATGAAATCACTGAAGATTAAGATAAAATGGATGCTGGATAATGAAAATGATGATGGCAACTAACACAAATTAAGCACTTATGTGTTTCGTGATACTATATTATTTCCTTTGTGTTAGTATCACTATTATTCACATTTCAGAGAAAGGAAAATTCAGTTTTATCTGCCACATTTTTATCTCCTATTTAAAGTGTTAACACTTAAAGATTCAAATTAAATATCTCCTTTGATATGATTTATTGTTTTTTCTCCAGTTTTTATTTCTTGCTTCAATGTCTTTTTGTGGTTTTTCTCTCCTGATAGCCCTTGATGACATTCTATCTTTGAAACTCTTGAATGAAGTTTATTTCTTTAACTTTCATTTCTTAAGTGCTAGTTTCTCTAACAGGATCTCAGCTGTTTAGAGATGCAAACATCCATAGCTCTATCAGATTATAGGGTTGTTTGAGAATTTTTTCTTAGGAATTCTAAGGTTTTATTTTTCTCTTTTTCTTGGTATATGTTTGTAATACATAAGAGATAGATTCGTGGTGGAGACCTGGTACATGTGCATTACTATACCTTGATCAATTTTTCTTTCCCTTCCCTTTCACTCTCTCCCTTTGCACCATCCCGCAGATCCTTCCCAACTGCACAAAGCCTACTTCCTTATTTCCTATCTTTTATTTTACTCTTTAAATTATTTGCACTTGGGATTTCTCATGAAAGAGAAACCATGTGTTAACTTATTTCATTCAGCATTACGGTGTTAAAGTGTATCCATTTTCTTAAAAATGATTCAAATTTATCCTGTTTTACAGCCGATTAGTATTCCATTGTGTGTATATATCACATTTTATCCATTAATTTGTTGATGGGTATCCAGGCCACTTCTAAGACTTAGCTACGCTGCTATAAAATGGGTATACATGGATCACCATAATACGATGTCTTTAACTCTTGACTATAGCTGGCACAAATGGAACCCTAGGTTTTAGTTTTCTGAAAAATCTCCGTACTGATTTCCATAGTATTTGCACTAGTTTACCTCCCCACCGACAATCGTTATTCTGCATAACTTTGCCAATATTTGTTGTTTTTTGAGTTCTGTAAGGCAGTGGTTCATTATGGAGTAAGATGGAACCTCCGTGTTTTGGTTTATATACTTCTAATGGTCAGGATGTTGAATACTTTCATGTATCCACTAGTAGTGTTTAGGTCTTTACAGTGGAGTCTGTTCATTTCAGTAGCCCAGTTTTTGATTGGAACTTTTATTTTGGGGATTGAATGTTTTAGTTTTGTATATATTATAGCTATTAATACTCTGTCTGAGGAGTAGCTGGCAAATCTTTTTTTCCATTCTGTAGGTTGTCTCTTCAACAATTCCTGCCTCTCTCTATGTCTTTGAGTTGTAGCTATTTTATCTTGAGCAGACTCTGTTTCTAAGAGTGTCTTACAGTCACTTGAGATAGGTTTCCTTTTCCATATAAGCTATACTTCATTGAAAATTTTATAGAAATAATTTATAGAAATAATATATATATAATTATACATATAATTATATGTATATATAAAATTATGTATATGCATATAGCATGCTAGAACTCTTAAATTCTACTCATTGAATTATACTGTTGAGAAACATTTATGCATACACACACACATGAACACACACATGTAACATGGGCTTATAGAAACATTCCTTGTAGCAATACACTCAACTCTAAATAATCCAAGTGTCACATAACAATAGAATGGAAAACTTATGGTATTTTTTATGCACTAGAAAACTATGCATAAGGGAAAATGAATACGACAGCTGCATAAGGTAAAATTGGAAAAAATATTGCTCCCACCTATGCAAAAAAAAAAACAAAACAAAACAAGAATCATGTCAAGTGGTCTATAAATCTGCAACCTCATTCAAGTTCATCACAAGACCGAGGCTGTAGAGCAACTGACTAACCTGAAACCTAAGGAAAGCCCAGATAGGGTGTAAGCACTTGTTAACATGATGTAAGGTGTTTCAGAATGCTCTGGTACCAGAAATAAAAATTCACCAAAATTATTAATTGGTTGATTAAGGCAGATTGTACATTAGTGTAAGAACATAGAACCACAGCAGACAGGAGAATTAAATTCATACATTTCTCCACAGAGCTCGCTAAATGCTCACAAGCAACACTTGGAGCAGGGCAAGCATTCTGATACAGTGTCTGTTGTCGGGCCTGCGGAGAGGTGGGAAGCAGCAGCTGTCGGGAAGGCCTGCTGCCTTATTCAGACCCCTCTCCAATAGCTTCCCTCTGGAATGAAAGACTGAAGCCTTGGGAAAAGGACAGTTAATCCTATTGTGCTTAGGGCAACAGTGGCGACCTATTGTAGCCAGGGACAGGGAACAAAAAAATAACACTTGTCCTAGGGGTGAGGCAGGATACAATGCCCTCAAGAGCTGAGGGTAGAACAGAAGGTCCCTCTGGTCCATGAGTACCAAGTAGAAGGTAGGGAGGGGGTCAAGATAGAGGCCATCTCTGAGGCACCAAAACAAGGTCTGAATCTGAGGGTAGAGCAGAGACTGAGAAAGCCCTTGTGGCAAACCATTACCTACCGCAAAGAGGGAAAACATGCAAGACATCTGGAAGGTGCACTACACTAAGGGTAAGGCCAGCACTGGAAGACACACCATAAACCAAGGTCAGTTCATGACTAGGCTGAGACAAACAACCCACACTGAAGGTCAGCGATCCCTAAACTTCTTGGTGCCAGGGACTGGTTTAGTAAAAGATAAGTCTTCCACAAAATGAGCGATGGAGGAGGGAAGGTTTTTGAATGACTCAAAGCGCTTTACATTTACTGCACACTTTATATTATTATTATTTTGTGTGCTTTATTTCTGTCATCATATTAGCGTCTCATAAGGAATGTGCAACTTAAATCCCTGGAATGCACAGTTCACAGTAGGACGTGTGCTCCCATGGGAATCTAATTCATCTCACTGCCTGACAGGAGATGGGACTCACTTGCTAATTCAAGCAATGGGGAACAGCTGTACATGAAGATGAAGATGCTCGCCAACCACCCATTTTCGAATTTGCCATCAGATTACTAAGAGGCCATGGACCGTATTAGTGTGTGGTCCTGGGATTGAGGACTTCTGCTAGAAGCCTGAGAGAAGAAAATGCATGCTCATTTTCACACATTAAATTATATTGGTTCATGTTTCCACAACCCTATACAAGATAGTTGGCCTTTAAGAAACACTGCAAGGCATAAGAACAAGCAAAAATAACAGACAAAGCAAACCATGGAAATAAGATTTAAAAACAAGATGAATGTTGGACGTATTGGATAGGAAATGTAAAATAATCATGATTAATGTTAAAAGCTATAATGGAAAGAAATAAAGCATATATACAGGCATAGAGACTAAGTCATGAGAATGTGACATTTTTGCTTGTGAGCATAAAATGGAAATACTATAAAGAAAAAAATAGTAACAAGAAAAAAAAAGAATAGTTTCAATGGCTTCATGAGCAGACTACAAACCTAGGGAAAGAATTAGTATGTTTGAAGATAGGTATTGCCAAGTAAACTTGAAGAAAGGCACACACACACACAAAAGGGAAAAAACAACATAGCTTTCAAGAAATGTGGAACAATATCAAGCACACATAAACTGAAAATCCCAGAATTAGTAAGAAAGAATGAGGTAACAAACAAAAATGTGAAGAGAAAATGGCTGACTCTATTCCAAAAGCAATTAAACAGTAAATTGAAGAGATGAGAGTTAAGAAAGAAGCAGGATCCACACAAAACTAAATCTAGAAACTACAATCCAAATAAATAGCCGATAAACATCATTTTCATCTGGGGTGGGAACAAATGAAGAAAAGTAATTCTGAAATCATCAAAGGCAAAAACTACAGATTGAATAGAAAACAAGAAAGAAACTGACAGCCAGTCAGATATAGTGGCCCATACCTGTGGTCCCAGCCACTTGGGAGCTGAAATAGAGGACTGTGTGAGCCTAGGATGAAAATAAAAGCAAAAAAATTGACAGCAGCCTTCTTCCAAGAACTACACTGATAAGAAAACAATGGAATGATAAATTCGAAGTGATAAGAGGAAAAAAAATTGGTAGAAAACTTCTACCCAGTGATATATACTTCCAAATGAAGGAAAATAAAAAAAATATCTCTGGCAAACAAAACTGAGAAGGAATTCATTTCCAACCATTCATTTCTGCACTGCAGTAAGTCCTAGAGGAAGTTCTTTAGGGAAAAGATGTATCACAGGCAGAGGCACTTAGATTCATACACAAAAAACTGAAAGGTGATTGTTGTGGCTCAGACACAGCTTGAATGTGTTCCCAAGGGTCACATGGAGGAAGCTTGGTCCCAATGTGGCAACATCCAAGGTGAGGCTTAAGGGGATGAGGCCTATGAGAGGAGTCATGCTGGCATGTCAGGAGCGCATTTTTACTCCATTGGGAAGTCACAGGACTGGAGGTTAAGTGCATCAGACACCTCTCTCTTTCGCTGCGCTTCTGCCACTGCACGGTGACCTCTTCTTCCTTCTTGCATGAACTCTCACCATGATGGTAATCCTAATGCAGCCCTTGCCTAAGTCATATCAACACTATGGCGTTAATCTCCGCAACTGTAACCTAAGTAAACTTTTTGCTTTCCATAGTACTCAGTCTTGATATTTTGTTATAGCAAAATAAAATGGATCAAGTACTGAAAAAGAAAAAAAAATCCTTTCCTTGTTTGTGACTCATCTAAAAGATAGCAGCTGATGCAAGATTAATGTTTTTCTACATGTTTAGAGAGTATATACAAGTAAAAGACAGCAAGAGCACCATGTATGCAATGAGAATTGGAACAGACTATTTTAGTCTTGAGGCTACTCAGGAGGTAGAGTGCTATTATCTGAGGATTAGTTCTGATTCATTAGAAATGCTTATTGAAAACCAAAGGAACGCAGTAACACTAAAATGAAGAGTATAAAAATAAACAAATAATGAACATATAACAGAATTTTCAACAATACTAGGTTCACAGATAAAGAAAAACATAACTAAAGGAAAAGTTGTAAAAAGCTGTGATGAGCTTCAATCTAACTATATACAACTATATCATTTATAAATAGTCTAAACAGAGAGATCTTCCAGATTGAATAAAAAAGGAAGATCTAACAAGAGGGACATTATATAATGACGAAAGATCAATTCTGCGGTCAAGAAAACAACAGAATGCGCATGTAAGGCTTCCAAATATATCAAAACAAACAAAAATCATAGAACTGAAAGGCAAAATAACATCTATGATGAGACTTGGGGTCAGTAACCTTTTCTCAGTAACTGAAGAAAAAATAGAAAATCCGTAAAGATAAAGTACACATAACACTATCATTCAGTGTAAACTTATTCACATTTATAGAACATTACACACAGAAACAAGAGAATATACATCCTTTTGACATGCACCAAATCACACTCTGAGACCCAAAACAAACACAAATTTAAATGAATTAAAGTTATGCAAAGTTTATTCTCAGGCTATTTTCTCCAGAAAATAGGCTGGAGGTGAGTGACGAAAGGAATAGAAAATATCCAAATAAACTAAACAACATACTTCTAATAAGTCATGATCAAAGTGGAATGAATTAAGCCACTTTCCTATCACTAAGACACACTACTCAACGCTCACAATTTAAAGGTGTTTAATGTGATTCATGGTTTCAGCGGATTCAGTCCATTGCTGGCTGGCTCCAAAGCAGTTATGTCATGATGTCACGGTAGAAGGGCATTGTAAAACAAAGCTACTCAGTTTATGCTGGCTAGGAAGCACAGCAAGGGAAGAGTGACACAGAAGAAGTGGCCAGAGACCAGGTATGTACCCAAGGTCACACCTCCATGGCCGCCCAGACACATTCACAAGTGGCTTTATTAATTCCCTTGGTGGAGTCCAAGCTAATCAGTCTGATACACGTATGTATGGTTAACTAGTAAAGGGAAATTAGAAAATAAATGAAAATACAATCTATAAAAATATGTAGCATATAATTTAATCATTAGGTGCTTTTTAATTAAGTATTTATATTACAAAAGAGAAAAGATCTCACATCAAGAACTGAGGCTTTAACTTTAAGAGCAAACCCTATGGCAAGCCAAAGGAATGAAATAATAAAAACAAAAATCTAAAACTGAGAATAGACAACAATAATGAAAATCTGTGCAACCAAAAGGATACTTTTGAGGAAACAATAAAATTGAAACACTATCTAGAATGACCAAGGGGAAAAAAGAAATAAAATATAACCTTCAAATATCATAAATTAGAAGAGAAACACTGTTATAATAGTTATAGATATTAAAATGATAGTAAGGAAATATGATAAATAACCCTTTGACTATAAATTCAGACACTTAGAGGAAGTGGATTATTTCCGAGACATAAACTGTAAAAGTGCTCTTAAAAATAAATATATAAATATATATAAAAACATATGATGAAGAAATTTCCAGTTATAGTTGACTTCACCCATAAATTCTATCAAATGTTTACCAAATGCTTACTGTTTCTAATTCCACACAAATTCTTTCAAAACAGGAAGAGAAAGAGAAACTTGAGAGTATTTCTTTGACCCCAAATAGTCAAACACATTCTAGAGAAAACTACAGACCAGTGTCTCTCAAGACACAGAAGCAAAACTACTAGCAAATTAAAAACAACAATATTTTAAACAGTTAGTGCAACATAACCAACTGGGGTTTATCCTGAAAATGCAAACCTCATACCTTATTCAAAATTAATGAATGTCTTCGGTCGTGATACTAGATTACATAAAAAAAAATCTCATTATTGTGTCAATTTATGCTGAAAATCATTTGACAATACTGAACCCCCTCTCATGATTAAAATTCCAGAAAAATAGAAAAAGGGAATTTCTAATAAGTCATGATCAAAGTGGAATGAATTAAGCCACTTTCCTATCACTAAGACACACTACTCAACGCTCACAATTTAAAGGTGTTTAATGTGATTCATGGTTTCAGCGGATTCAGTCCATTGCTGGCTGGCTCCAAAGCAGTTATGTCATGATGTCAGTTAGTGCAACATAACCAACTGGGGTTTATCCTGAAAATGCAAACCTCATACCTTATTCAAAATTAATGAATGTCTATACATTTATAGACAGACTTATTTTTTTTGGTTCTGGGGATTGAACTCACGACTGCAAGCCTGCAAGGCAGGCATTTATGCCACTGAGCTAAATCCCCAGCCCAAGAGCATCTATCGTAATCTGACATGTAACATTACATTTAAGGATAGAAGACTCCATGCTTTCACTTAAAGTTGGAAACAAGGTAAAAAATGTCCACTAATACATCGTCTACTCAACACTTAACTAGAGTGCCAGTGCGTAAAATAAGGAACACAGTAGGCACAGATTTAAAAAGACAGAGAAGGAAAATGAACTGCCTGTATTCATAGAAATACTTGCTTTCATCAAACTTCTTCAAGTTTAAAAACAAACACTACTAGAATTAATAAACAGATTCAGCAAGGTCACAGGATATGAGATCAATATATAAAAATCAATCTTTGCATAGTAGCAATGAACAGTTGGATGTTGCAATTTTTAAAAAGTAGCATTTACAAAAACATTCTAACCATGAACTACTTCATTAACATCTTATATTAAAATGTGTAGAAGATGCTGAAAGCTACAAAATGATAATTAAAAAAATTACAAACTTACATAAATGAAGACACATATTAGTGGTTAGAAAACTCAGTATTATTATTATGCCATTAATCTTCAGACTGATTCAGACAATCAACAGAACTCCAAATCCAAATTCCAGTAGGATTTTTTTTTTGGTAAAAACTTACAAACTTATTAAAAATTTCATATACAAAAGCAAAGTAAGTGGGTTAGCCAAAACAGCTTTGGAAAAACCAGAACACATCAAGCTATCTGACTTCCAGATTTATTACAAAACCAATGCTGTCCAAAAAGTATAGATTGGCAAAACAGGACAGAGAATACAGAAATGAATCCACATAGGATTCATATGGTCCATATTTTTCTAATGGTTACCAACTCACATAAAGTTAATTAATTTATAAAACATAGTGTTGGAATAAATGGGGACCCATATGGCAGAAAAAAAAATTGGCCCAAGCTTTATTATTTTATGCAAAAAAAAAACCCTGAAATGAGCAAAGGCTCAAAAATAAAACCTAAAATTATAAAACTTCTAGAAGAAACTAAATGAATTCTGACTATACCTGAAAGCTTACAAGAACTTCAAAACTGTCAGAACAAAAGAAAATTATGCAAAGATATATACAATAAAAACAGCTAAACTAACACACAGTGAGTCAGGACAGTGGTCCTTTGAGGAGGGAAAGAGGCATGGATTCTGGCTGGCATGACTGAAGTGTCTGTTGTCAGTCATGTTAATGCCCCTTCTTGTCTCGGGATGGTGGCTCCAAAAATGTGTTCATGCTGAGAAAATTTACCCAAGTGTCCATTAATACACACATTTACCTACATGTATATTTTGCACAAAAAATATTAGTTGTAGCGGTGTCATTTGAAAGTCTTTTTCTTTTGTGAGACTCAGTTGTTCATATACAAAATAAGAGGGTTCAACCAGTGATGGCGAACCTTCTATAGCTTTCAAGTGTAACAAACAGCCCGCTGAGGCACAGGTACTATAGGTTCGCCACCTCTGAAGACCATCTTCTTTCCTTGGCTTTGAGTATTTCTTAAGTTGAATTTAGTTGGTCTACCATTACATGCCTTGAACTGATTGAATCATTTGCAGTTTAATACCAATTCTGTAACTTAAAAGGGAGAGTTAAATCTCACATGATAGAAGTAATACGCTGTTTAAATGAGCTCTTGACAAAGACCCTTGAGGTATTATGCGCTGTTCTCCCCAAGTTATGTTTCTGATCTCGTCTCCATAATTCTCCAGCTTCCCACTTCTCCATAGCCACCCTGGATCCCATGGTCCCTCCACCACTGAAAGTACACTCCCTCACTGAAAGTACACTCACTCCTGCAGCTTTTAAGTAACTTCAGAAAGATGGTCTTCTCAAAGAAAGCTTACACGTCTACTCACTTGAAAAGTGCAATGTCTATCTCTACACTCTGCTTATTTTTCTTTCCTAACATGTGTCACCTATCATGCTGCATAACTTACTTTGGTGGTGTTTATTGCTTGTTATGTATCTTCTTCCACTAGAAATGTGGGAACCAGTTGCAGTGCACTGTCTGTGTGGCTCTCTGATACATCTGAAGACCCTGGAGAAATTGCTGAGTGTACTGCGTGAATATCACTACTGTGATATAACACTATATAATTAAGATTTTTTTTTTTACTGGTACCTGGGATTGGACTCACAACCTCGTGCTTGCCAGGCGGGTGCTTATACTGCTAAGTTAAATTCCCAGCCCTAACTAAGAGTTTTAAAGAAAACAGAAATTTCTGAGTTATGTGCAGGTTGTGAAGTAAAGATCCACCACCTTCCCACTTTTAATATCTGAAATGAACGTGACTTTGAATAGACCTATCATAGTAAATCTTACTGAATGATTAAACTGGTATGAAAGAGTCTTGTAGCTGACTGCTGACACTAGGTTCTTCTTATAAGAAGGACCATGGAAAGACACATGCAGAAGAAAGCTCTCAGGCATCCACCTTGACCTCTTAGAGCAGTGGTAGGGACTCTATGGCATGCATGTCACAGCTCGCTGATTGTTATCATTGAAAGCTCTAAAAGGTTCACTGTCACTGATTTACAGTTATTACTCTTATTTCAGAGAAAGAATGAGAATTACAACTGTCTTTGGTTTTTTCCTTTCAGATCTAAAATATAAAAATTAAAAAAAAATCAAGTCAATTTCACAAGAGCCTGGAGATAAAATATCAACACTTTTCTACATGCTATGGTAACATGCTAAAATCAAAACATATTACTGAAGCTACTGTTGAAACAAGCAGTCCTTCTTTTAACACCATAATGAAGAGCAGTGGAGACTTGGATCACGCCTCCCATTTTGAGAACATACATGCTATTCATAAAAGGTAAGAACAGTTATTATCTATCCATCTCCATTCTCCTCAGGGTCCCAATGCGTTCATTATTTCTCTTGTTGAAAGAGAAGAAAAAGAAACTGAAGCTTAGAAATTAAGACGATCTGCCTCAGGTTAACCAGCAAAGAAGGGCAAAGTGGAGAAAAGAACAGTGTGTTGGGAGTCAAAACATGGAAGATGTGGGAACTGCCCTGGTATTAACTAGCTGAAAGCCCACAAAGAGTCACTTTGCCTCTATAGAATCAAAAGTTGGGCTAAGATTACTCATGACAGAGTAGCAGATTCTTGCTGGGGCTTGAGTTAGCAGCATATCATCTATGGACTAAATAAAGTAAGAGATAATAAAGAATTATATACATAAGCACTATCATAATAGCATAATAAATAAATCTTGAGCACTGTTTATGGACACAGAAGTACCTCTCGCTTTCAAATATATGAGGAAGCCATGCTAAAGGTAACCTGCATATACTGTTAAGGTATCATGGAATTCATGACAGCTGTCAGCATTTCATGCATGTTGATATATTCTCTGCATAGTTTATATGTAGCACATGAGTGTTTGTAATAAAATAAGAATTTGACATTTAATCTCTAAAGGTGCTTTCACTTTTAATATGTTAGGTCGTAGAGCCTGAGACAGACCTCTTCGTGAAAAAGCTAGGGTTTTTCCTTTCACTTCAGTAATTTTAGACATCTTTTTATCCTCAGGAGTCACTGTTTAATCTCAAGCTCAAAGCTCAACATGAAATGCAGGTAAAAACTGGGGTGTTTTATTTGATCAGAGCTGGTCTGTGTAAGCAGACTTAAGGCTGTGGAGACCCTTACCAGGCAGGCTGCTTCCCCCAACCCAAGCCTTGTCCTAGGAACTCACAGAATGCTGTGGAGTAGGTTCAAAATGACTATTGATCAAGGGTTAAAACTCATACAACTATTGATACACTAATGAGAAAAACACGAATCACCAAGAAAACAACAACAGACAGATAGACATTGTGAATGGGCAAGTGAGTACTAAAAATAGGAAACAGCGCTAAGCTCAACTTTTAATTATAAATATGCAAATTAAAATAGTAAGTTCCCATTTCAAGATGGCCTTTTGGGGAAACATTTAAAAGATGGGAAATACTGAAGGTTAGTGAGAGTATGAGGAATCAGTCTTAAACATCATTGAGAAGAATGAGCTGAGAGAGCCCTTTTTTGGAGGGCTTTTTCAGTAGCCATCAAAATGGAAATGTATATATATAATTTTGACTTAGCAAGTCCATTCCCGAAATCTATCTGGCAGAAAGCCTCAAAATTCCATGAAGGTAACTGAACAAAGATATCTGAGTTTAACGACAAATGATGAAAATATTTAAATTCTTTTCAGTGGGGAAATGACAAGGTCCAAACATCCTATAGAAGTCTACAGCACCATTAAAAAGACTAAGCCCTATATGCACTATCACTCTATGAAAACATATGAAACACATACTGTTTAATAAAAGGCAAAAATAAGATGCAGAAAAATAAATATACTCCTTTTTATGATGTACCAGAAAGTCTGGATGTATACACACAGACCATTAATAATGATTTCTTCTAGGGAAAGGAGTTCAGAAAAATTTTACTTTTTATTTTAGGTACTTCTGCATCATTTTATTTTTTGACTAGAAGATGAATTAATTTGTAATAAAATTAAAAGAACAGGCAACGCATCTCTTACTGTCTTTCTACATATAAGTTGCTTGAAAGAGAAAACTTGCTTTGAGTCCTACCTTCTGCATCTCTGTTTGTGGTAAGGGGTATACAATCATGATAGCCAGGTGTAGTTCACAGGAAGTTAAGCTTACTCGTTCCTCAGACAGAATACATGAAATACTTCTAATAATAGAAGGAAGGATTTCAACTATGAAAAAAGATTTAGTGGCATTAATATGAAGAACTTCCTTAAAACAGTAAATCGCTGTTAAAATAATTAATAGAGCGAAGAGCACAGGGAAATGGAATGGAAAGCAGTTCCTTTAGGAAGCCTTGGATGTCACACTTCAATGACTCTTGCCAAAGAAAAAGAAAAAGAAAGAAAAGAAAACCTCTGTTGAAAAGGGAAGCAGCTCGCCAAGTCCGTAAAAAGAAAGTTTTAAATTTTAAGTGGCTTTGCATCCACTGTGACTATAAAGGTTAAATGGATATTAAAGGAACAATTTTCCTTCTGATTAAAATTTTATACAAGGATAGAGTGAAATATTCAAGATGAAGTACGAACCCCATTAACAGTTATCGGAGTTGCCCTGCAAAGTAAGCTCTAACTGGCTGAGAGGGAGTAAGCTCTAACTGGCTGAGAGGGAGCTTGTATTTATTTATTTTTTTTTAAAGCACAAGGTGATGTAACATTGTAGTCTTCTTGCTGTGGCAGACTGAGTGAAAGCCTGCTAAAAGGCAATCGACTAATTCTGGATTATTTTTGTTATTGAGAAGGCCTGGCTTACACGAAGGGGAAAGAAGCAAAACAATTACACACATGTAAGTGAGCAGGCAATTAAATCATTATTC
Organism: Hydrochoerus hydrochaeris; assembly: GCA_004027455.1. NCBI lineage: Eukaryota > Metazoa > Chordata > Mammalia > Rodentia > Hydrochaeridae > Hydrochoerus > Hydrochoerus hydrochaeris. Next base: position 745 of record PVLA01004660.1, on the reverse strand, counting down.
ATCACAAACAGTTAATCACCCTTTTAAGCAAAGAGGGCAGAACCCAAACTGCAGCTGTATTTTAAGACAGTGAATAAGGAAATTCACCAGCAAGTGACGAGAGTTCATAAAATCTAGACAGAAGCTTCGCAGAATCTGAAGCCTCCCTGTCTTAGGGCATCACTTTCTTCCAGTTATTCAACATCTTCCCAGCTCAGACTTCCCAAGTTGCTATTAATGCTGGATAAAGTAGACACATGGCTACAGTAAGGTCTCACTAAAGTGCTGCCTGACGGCAGGGACTGTACATCATCTTTTTCTCCTACCTCTCTGAGTAGTATCGCCAAGCGACTATACCTTACACTTTCACGAGTACCTAAAAGAAATACATCCTATCCACGGCGGAGTGTCCCAGATGAACACAGGAGAACTGCTGCAAAGCTGACCAGTGAGGAGAGAGAAAATGGATTTGGATGGTTAGCCTGGAAAGAAGCAGTTTATGGGAGAATATTTAATGTCAAACACAATGAACAGACATTATTATGTTCCTGGAGAGGGCTAGATTTAAGAGATGCATTGTCTACTGTCTTGGGAAAGTGTCAGAATGCAGTACCAAGAATCAAGTACCTAGAAACTGATCGAGTCCAAGTTTGAGTTGCCTTTAATATCTGTGTAAAATGGACAAATTATTAAACCTTTCAGTCTCAGTTCTCCATCTCCTCTCCCCAATTCCTTCTCCTTTCCTCCTCCTCTCCTTTGCCTCCTT
>PVLA01004659.1:145551-169428 GCA_004027455.1 Hydrochoerus hydrochaeris | reverse complement strand
CATACTACTCACAGAAGGTAAAATTTCACAACCAGTCCTCACAAAGGGGTTATCTAGAGGGCCTCCAGCAACCCCCCTGGAGTCTCCACCCTCGACTTCATATTGAGCATTACATAAAAACATACACATGTGAACTACACAAATTACAATTATCAGTACAAAACATTTCAAGATCCCCACGCCCAATTCCCACATGCGGCGTCCTTTTTCTGGAGAAGCGATTGTCACAAGGCTTGGATGGACTGGGACGCGGCATGGACAGAAAAGGGCGCCGCAGATAGGAGTTCAGAAAACTTTGAAGATTCAGGCTGCAGTGTCCTTAGAATGCTATAAACCCAGCTAATAAAATCTACTGGCAAGTTAACCAGAATCCATGAGTGTTACCCTGCAGCAGAAGAGTGGACCATGGGCTGAGACTTTGCAGGAGAATGGGATAAAAATGGAGTGGCCTAAATGCTATAGTGAAGGAAATTTTAAGGCAGCTCATTATTCAGACTGTGACAAGGGTATTTCTGGAGGCTTTTAGCCAGATCTATGCTTAAAATTAGCAAAAAAATTATAAAATGTTTGTTTACAGTTTCACCATTAAGGAAGCACTTGTAACATGGGATCCTTGGAGAAATGTTTGCTGAAAAAGTTAACAATAAAAAGAAGCCAAGTAGTTTAGATTAGAAGAATAGGCAAGATGCCTTGAACTCATCTCAGGAATTAGCAAGACTTCATCCATCATAAGCTCACAGGTACAAAATTGGAAACTCCGTATTAGTGGGAAGGCTCTGGTGCCCCTGTTTGAAAAGAGACACATTAAAAATTGATTCCCTGGGATGCATTTACCATGCTCAGTCCTGGGATACAGAAGTCACTTCAACTATGGCCCACGAGGGGACAGTTATTGCTTGAACTGGCAGCAAATCTTGGAGTCATCCACATAGCTATAATTGTATAAGCATGGAAAATTCAAGGGTGGAGCATCCGGGGAATTTTCTACCCAAATTTTAGAAGACCTGAGAAGTACGACAATGTGTTCCCAAGAAGGAATTGTATGCAACTATAAAGCTGATAGCAAAATAGCAATAGAACCCAACAGTTTGGAGGATCCAGAAATATAAAATGTCTACTGAGAAAAAGCAAAGGAAGCTAAGAAAGCCAGCCCAAAAGAAAGGCCATGTGCTCTGCAACCAACAAGATAATAAGGGTCGAACTCTTTTAAGCTCACATCTTGGCAAATCCTGCTCCAATTGCTGGGACTGGAGCTGTAGGGTTCACTGATCTCTGATGACTCTTTTTTTTTTTTTTTTTACATAAATCTCTTGTAATTGTTATTTGGAAATTTAGTTTTTTCACAAGTTGTGTTAGCTTAAAATGCTTACACCTTAACTGACATACGTTTATCTTTGTTGATTTATAGCAGCATATATTTTCAATGACTTCTTTCTAATCTCTACAAAATTTCTTGAAATATCTATCTTTTACATATTTTTTCTTTTTAAATTTTATTTTAAAGAGAATAAAACAAAAGAGGTGAGAACAAAACAGATCAGAACAGAACAATGTAAGCAACACAGCACTTCACAACAAGACAACTGGATATCAACAGTAGCTATCATAATGTGTCTTTCTTTGAAATAGTTGAGCATACCTTCACACACAGTACTATTAAACATAACAAAACAGAATAAAACCATTCAAGAGAATGAAAGTATTATCAGGCATTCTGAACAAAATAACAGAAAATTAACAATGTCTATATAATATCTCATTTTCCTTAAAAATTTGTTTATACTATCACACATATTAAAATCCACTAAGACACATGATAGAACCAATGGTAATAGAAGAACAAAAGCATGATAGGACTTCAAAGCAAGATGATATTAAATCAGCAATGGCTGCCATAATGCCTTGGTTTTTTCAAAATAGCTATTCATACCATCACAGATAATAAGGTCAAACAAAACAAAATAAAACCATTACAACTAATGAATGAAAACATTACAAGGCTTCAAAGCAATGTAAGAGGGAATCATGATTTCCATAAAATCTTATGTACTCTTACCATTTCTTACACTAGGGAGACTATACAGTATTTATACATGTAAGTTTGATTTATTTGACTTATGAGTATGGTCTCAAGTTGCATCCACTTATTTATAAATATCTCAATGTGATTATTCTTTATAGCTGAGTAGTATTCCATTGTATAAAAGTACCACAACTTTTTTTATCCATTCATCAGTTAATGGGCACTTAGCTATTACAAATTGTGCTGCCATAAACATGGGTGCACATATAGCACTGTGCTAAGATGTTTTCAGTTCTTCTGGGAATATGCCTAGGAGTGGAATAGCTGGGTCAAATGGGACTTCCAATCCAAGCTTTTTGAGGAATCTCCAGACTGACCTCCACAGTGGCTGCACCAGTCTACACTCTCACCAACAGTGCGGAAGAGTTCCTTTTTCTCCACAGCCTCTCCAGCATTTGTTGTTGGTAGTTTTCTCGATCTTGGACATTCTTTCTGGAGTGAGATGGGAACTCAGTGTGGTGTTAACTTGCATTTCTCTAATGACCAATGATGATGAATATTTTTTCATGTATTTATTTACCATTTGTATTTTTTCATTTGAGAACTGTGTGTTCATCTCAGATGCCCATTTTTGGATTGGGTCTTTGAATTTTGGGGGTATGATTTTTTTTAGTTCTTTATAAGTTCTAGACAGAAGTCCTTTGTCTGAGGGACAGTTCACTAAGATTTTTTCCCAGTTTGTGGGTTTTCTTTTCACTATGCTGGAGATTTCTTTCGACATGCAGAAACTCTTTAATAAGACGTGATGCCAGTTATTGATTCTGGGAAGTATTTCCTGTGCAGTTTGGTTCTTGTCCATGAATACTCTACCTACCCCTATGTCTTCAAGATTTTTATCTACTTTGTCTTCCAACAGATTTAGTATTTCTGTTTTAATATTTAGGTCTTGAATCCATTTAGATTTTAGTTTAGTACATGATGATAGGCATGGGTCTAGTTTTAGTTTTCGGCATATGGATAGCCAGTTTTTCCAGCACCATTTATTAAAGAGGCTATTGTTCTTCCAATGAACATGTTTGGCCCCTTTATCAAAGATAAGGTGGCTGAGTGTGTTTGCAGTTGTGGTTGTATCTTCTAATCTATTCCATTGATCTCCAGATCTGTTTTTATTCCAGTACCATATTGACTTTATTACAGTAGCTTTGTAGTATAACTGCAAGTCAGGCATTGTGATGCCTCCTGCCTTGCTACTTAGAATTGCCTTTGCTATTCTAGGTCTCTTCTGGTTCTAGATGAATTTTAGGAGTGATTTGTCTAGATCTATGAGGTATGTTATTGGTATTTTAATCTTGCTCCTGTCTGATTTCTTTTTATACACCATTATCTTCCTTTGTAATTGGAATGTTTACATTGTGCCATTGTATGTTAGAGGTATTTTTCTTGTTTTTATTAACTTTTAAAATTTTCTTTCTAGGAGCTTAAAACTAAGAGTTTGCTTTGAGTTCCATGGGAGACTTAGTAGCTAGAATTTGCAATGCTAAATGTTAAAACTCTTAAGAGTTTGAAGGCTCTAAGAGATGGATTATATGCATGTTTAATAATGTGAGGAGTATTAATCCTTTGGGAACTAAGGGCAGAATGCTTTGGTTTCACTTTACAGTATTCCTGCAAGTTCTCACATCTTAACCTGGACTTTGGAGAGTAGTTGGTTCAAAGAACTCTAAATGCATCAGTGTTTTAATCCACTGATGAGTTCAGAAGCAAACAAGCTATTAAGAGGAGGAGTATGGAGCCATAATGTGGGTCACTGAGTGGATATGACCTAGAAAGGTCTATTATTGTTCCTGGCTCCTTCCCTTTTTCTTTCCTGTCTCCTTTCTGATGGCCATAATGTGATTGACTTTAATCCATCATGCCCTTAGGTGTATTATTTTCCTTCCAACCAGTGAAACAGACTGAATCATCAGACATTGTGATCTAATATAAAACTTCTCCTTTAAACTGTGTGTGTCAGGTATTTTGTTCTAGCAATATTAAAGCTATTGAATACACCTCATTTGTGATATTCTGATATAGTAATAACAAGAGATTAAGACACAGCTGTAAAATAACAACTCTTTGTGGCTTTATATTCATTTTTTCAATACTTAGTGACACTGAACATTTTCCATATACCCACTGACAGTTTTATATCTTCTTAGAAATGTCTGTTCATGTCTTTTACTCATGTGTATAGTTTAGTTATTTGCTTTCTGGATATTTAGTTGTATAAATTTTTGTGTATGTTGGATTACAGCCACTTATTGAATATATAGTTTATAACTCTTTTCATCTTCTCTTCCTTTCCAGAGCCCATGGGTTGTTCAGGTTTGAATTTATATATAACAACTAGTGAGAAACCATCATTGATTTCCCTCTGTTTCCTCTTTTTCCTGTGTATTTCCTGAGCACAGATAGCATGCATTCTAGTGTATGTTTTAGATTTTCTCTTGGTAAACAATAAATGATTTAACAAATATACAAAGTCAGATGTCTGAGCTACACCGCACACAGTTCTCTGTGTTTCCCTGGCGGTAACTATGGTGAAAAATATAGAATGAGATCCGAGGGTGCACCATTAATGCTGTTCATCTTATCATATACCATTCATCAGTGACTTTGGAAGGGAGGAGTAAATATAATTAGAAACAAAATATTCTCTTAAGAATTAGAAAATCTCTCTACAAATGTAGAAAAGAAACCAAACAGCTTTATTGCTGGAAAAACATTAAACTGAAATAGGATATGTACCACACGCAATTTGCTAGGAGATTGTGAAGACAGAAAGAAGTCTCACCTTTGATATATAGCCAAGCACACAAGAGTACATTACATGTATATTCTCAGATGAGCTATAACTGGTAGTCAAGAATGGGAATTTGATGGTGTCATTTGTGCCACGTCTTCAGATTAGATTCACCTCTAAATGGGAGAGGCATCTCTGCTGCCTAATTGGTTTTATCCAAGAGAAAAATATTTTCACTTTTATAACAGGAGACAAGTTTGTAATTGGATGCTAGGCAGTATGCTCTGAGTTTAGGCTCCTTACATCCCAAAGAAACTGGGGCATGGAGTTCTATTTTCTGCTTTATAAGTACATTTCAAAGAGATAGTACACAGGTCCTTGAGAAAAGTATTCTTGGGCTTCAAAAAGAACAACAAGCTGTTTTACCTTGTGAAAGTTTCACAGCATTTCAAAGGTACAAGTAATGAGAAGGTGAAGGAATCCTTTTCCTTTATTTACAAAAGGAGAATTAAGACTCTTTCATGTATTTATTTGTTCTTGTACGATTTTATCTTCAGCACTTTGCCAGTTGTCAAAGGGTAAGTCTTTATGTCAGTTCCTGTCTCCATAGAATGAATATATTACTTTGAAACATTACTATGTACAAATCACTTAGGATAAATGCCTGACACCATAATTCTCAGGTGAGTGTTTACAAAACTTTATTGAGGTTTTCACCCTCACTAGCTTTATCTCCTATGTTTGTTGTGTATATTTTTTATTTTAATTTTATTCCAGTCAAGCTAATTTTAGAATTTTTCCCCTTTTTGCTTTCTTTCTTTTCTGGCCACACTCAGCTGCCTAGTTTGGAACAGGGGATACAAAGTTGAATTTGACAAAGTTTAAACATTAATTACTTCATGTGTAATAAAGTGAAAGGATGATGCCAGCTGAATCTGTATTCAAAATGTGTGATTATAATAAAACACTGTGAAATCTATGTTCTGAAAACAGAGTAAAACTAGGGCCTCCTGAGATGGGTAGCACAAACAAGGAAGGTTCGATGCAATAATTATTTCTTATGGATCTAGGCACTATTTCTTTGTGTTTCAAGAGTGAGAACATTGTAGACGAGAATCTTGAATTTGGAATGACAGAACCAAGGAAGCCACTGGTGACAACATTTTTGAGATAGGAACGTAAGTGTGGGTAGCATGCATGAGGTGCACAAGCAGCCAACAACTCACAAACCCAAGGGTTGGGAAAATTTATGATGAGGGTGCTGAAGTCACTGTGAATTATCAACAGAAACCAAACTTCCAGGGTTCAAATTTTCAAAGAAATGAAAATGTGTCACTAGTATTAAAATACTTGTGATATCTCAAAAAATGTATAAATGACTGGACTGAGGAGGCTTGGGAGAAACATATTGCTTCAGTGTTCGTGTTCTTACACCTTATTCCATTTTGGATGGAAAGGGAGAATGATCTGGAATTGCTACTGGTGGGGAAGAAGTCATCGCTCCCTCCTGAAGTGGAGCCCTCACGGATCATCCTTAGCTTTGCTGTTTGATTTTCTTTTTTATTTTTATTAGTATGCATTTTATTTTTCCTTCTACCACCAGCTTTTCTCTCTTCTGATTTTCCCAGATGCCTTTCTATTTCCATCTATGTTCCTATTTCCTGCCATCTCTCTTTTACTTTGCTTTTCAAATTATTTATACTTTATGGCTCTCATATTAGATAAACTATGTAACTTTAAACGTTTCATACCACATTTATTAATTTTCTGGCAAATGACTCAAATTCATCACTCTCTATGGCTGAATAGTACCTCAGTATGTATATAAATCATATTTTTTCCGTTCATCTTTTGATGGACATATGGGCTGCTTTCATGATTTAGATATTAGGAATTCTGCTGCTATACACATGGGTATGCATGTATCACTGTAATATGGTGACTTAACTTTTTTGGCAGGATATTCACTAAAGGCATTGCTGGGACAAATAGAATTGCTATTTTTCAGTTTTTGGAAAATTCTCCAAACTGATATCAATAGTGACTGTACTAGTTTATATTCCTACCAACAATGTAGAAGTATTATTTTTCTCCCACATATCTCACATATTTGTCTGAATTTGCTGTTTTTTTTTTTTGAGCTCTTGATATCAAAAAAAGCAACACAGACAGGAATTGGTTGGTTATATACAGCTGACTCCAGAACACCCCAGGGGAAGGTGTGGATAACTGCTTAGGGATTTCAGATGCATTTTTTGAAGAAATGTACATCGAATATGGACCAAATTATTGAATAGATGAATGGACCAAAGCTGAAGTACAACCAGTCCTGTCTTTAGTTCCTCCAGGAGACAGATTTTGCCTTCAGCAGCAGTGACATGCCATGGAAGGATGAGAATGGAGACACTTTCTCTTTCAGCAATGTCTTCACTAAGAATTTCACTGTTTCACCGGAGGCAGAGAGAAAGTTTTTCCAAGTTAAACATCAGGAGCTACTGTGCAGCAGAGCTCTTCTCTACTGGCGAACGCAATCACTGCTCCCGGAATCACGGTAATAACAGCCCCCCTTCCCGGACTTCGCATTTGAAGCTTGGATTTAGAATCTCAATTGCTTTGGATAAAATTTAATGTGGCACAAAATATCACAGAAGAAAAATGACATGATAAAATTCACCTTTTGTTGGTGATTTACTTTGGCACTGGACTGGGCAGTATTTCTCCAGGTCATTAACAGCTTGCTGCTCCAGGAAATATGTTATTTTTTTTTGTTCTCATTGTTGCCTTACAGACAGATGTTGGCACTGTGTCAAAAAAAATAAAAAAGAAAGAAAGAAATTTTGTAATATGACCACGAAAACTATCTGGAGGATATGCATTTAGCCATTCATGAAGTATATTTCAGGTCTATTCTGACTGCTGGGCCAGTTTTATCTCATGGTCTATCAAAGCTATGAATAGTTACATAAATAGCACATAAATATCATTATATAACATTCACTGAGTGCTCACTATATGCCAGGAGCTGTGTGACATTCTGTATTCTGTATATCATCCTAGATCTGCCAGATTGATAAGCAACAGTTTTCAGGGCCCAGTAGGGACCCAAAGTATTTACTTCGAAAGTGAACACAATAACCCATTACATCTCTTTTCAAAAGGTGGAACTGAATATCATTAAGATCATAAATTCTTTGGTAAGAGACCCTGTGGGTGACCAAAGGTAGAAAGAAAGAGTGGTAAATATTCTGGATAAGTTAGATAGTGATAGTGGAAGACAGACAGATAGACAGACAGACAGAAAGATACACACACACACACAAATATGCACAGTGAACAAAAGACAATAAATATCCTGAAACTGTAAAGAAAGTACCAATTATTGCTTCATATCTGAGGAATATGGCAAAGAGACGTATTTGAATAAATGTTTTAGAAGAATGGAACATACTTATACTAAAACCGACATACTGAATTTGCTTCTTAGAGGGAAAATAGTTTGCTTTCCTCATAGACTGAGATGATAAAAAACTTTTCTGAAACTTCTCTAAGTATATGATGGTTTATAATATGCCAATGAATTTGGAAGAGAATATGGATATGATTTTTCCCCTTAAAGTGCTGCCATTCAGCTTTGGCTAAGTCTTTATCCAAAGTGCTTGGCATCCTTATACTGTTTCAGGCTTAGATGGGTTTTCTTTGCTTGAGTGTAAAATACATACATACATGGGTGAGTTTTAATTTCCCTGCAACATAGCATCTGGCTAACAAAGGGACTAACCAGAGTAAAGCAAGAGTGTACCACCCTGCCTTTTGGAATCTTATATTAAATCATAGTCACACCCCTATGCTATGTGAGCACACTCAGACTCAAAGTGAAGCTATATGAATTTTGTCTTTTCAGGGGAAAAGATTCAGAATGATACTTGAAGATGCTATTGAAGAGATTCTTGGCACTATAACTAAAAAAATGCAATCTGTCTGTATTATTTTCCATTGAAAATAATAAAAGAACTACCTTAAACATAGTAACAATAGAGATGTTGTTACTATCAGGGGTTGTGAGGAGAACAATTAGAATCAGGACATGGAATTTATAATATTATTTTATGATGGTCACCCAGAGTTAACACATGAAAGTGCAGGAAATCTATCCATAACACCAAAGACACAGAGTATTCAGCCAAGAGTCTGAATCCCACAGCATTGTCCCACATGAGTCCAGATGAAGACCCAGCGCTCACGACAATGCTTCCCACGAGTCTAACTGGAGGTGTGGAGCCTACAAGAAGGACTCACACCAGTCTCTTTTATGGATCCGTGCTGGAAAGACCCAAAGGCCAGCAGTGGAAGCTAGAAAGTCTATGCCAGGGGGTGAAGGAGCTGTGCTGGTAGGTTGAGGGTTCTATGCTAGAGCTGAGAAGTCACACTCATAATAAAGACCAGGGCTGTCCTGAAAAGCACCACAGCCATCCTCAGTGACACAAAGGCCCCGAGCTCCTCCAAAGATAAGCACAGTCGAGTACATGCCAGGAAGCCAGTGTGAGGAGTTCATTCTGGAGATTAAGTGGCACACGTCTTTCCCTCTGGAGCCAGGAAGCAATGCTCAATATGAGGACCAGAGTTTCTGCAGGAGAACCAACAGCTCAAACAGCAACACATAGTGAAACCCACAACACCTCAACACCTTTCTTCTTCTCTAGATCTTTATGCTGGCAGCTTTCCTCAGGTGAACATCTACACTCAGCACGATGGTGATTTAATTCCTCTGGTATTAAGTTGACCACCAGTTTCCAATCCATAACAGATGTATTATCTTTTCCTTCTGGACTTTAAAAGTCTGAAACAGTTCTTAACATCAAGGAAAGGGGCCATTCCTCTGAAGCCAGGACAGTGGAGAACTGCTGGCTCTTCCAGCTCCTTGGGGCTCCCTACACCGCATGGAGGAGGTCACTGCATCATGACAGCTGTTACTTCTGCTTCTGCTGACACGTTCCCTTCGCTCAATCTACAACTCCTGATTCACATTTTAAAGGATCTTTGTAAATCTACTCAATCAGCAGATACTCCAGGGTAATTCTCTTTCTAACATTTCTGTCTTAATCACCCATAAAATTGCTATTTGATAAGAGGTGATCTAGTGTGGGTTCTGGAGACTGGAATGAGGTTATCCTTAAGGAACAATTATTCTGTGGTACACAAAGTCAAAATTTATAAAGCCCATTTGATAAATTCTATTCACTATTTGTTTTGTCACATCACAATGATTGGTTCTTTCAACTAGTAACTGTGAATTCAACAACCACTCTGTTCTTCAGTACTTGGGATCGACTCTTGCTCTAGAAGCAGGACTTCAAAACCTCTCCTGTGCTAGATCTCCTCCCCTTCAATTTTGTGACCAGGTTTTCTCACTGGAGATCTTGAAGTGGGGCTTAAGTACAAAGGCATAGGGGCTTACTAAGCTGACTTACCTCAGTGCGAGTGTCAGGAGAAAAACAGAATCTCGGTGAGAATGGCTTTGTCCTTCCTGATTCTTGGAGCTTTTCAGGACAGTGCAGTCTTAACTTTGATTCTAAGAGATAAATCACCTTTTTTTTTTCCTATAAATTTTTTTCTTTGTTACTTGTCCAGAATCAGTTTTGTATTCCTCTAAGCTATGTCATGACCTCAGATTTTAAATTGTTTACTAATTAGAAAAGACCTTTCTTTTACAGAGAGGTTAACTCAGATTTGAGGATCAGATAAAACGTATGTAATTTTTATACTTATTCTACAGCACTCAAATAATGTGAAATGTTGATAGGAATTTTAAAGATAAGCTAAAATACTTTTATTCTTGATAACTGTGCTTTCTTAAATGTAAATTTGAATGTATCACACTCTTTAATATATTATTTAATGAACATATATATCCAAAATGTTTACTGGGTCTCTCTTTCACTAGAATATAGCCAGGAAAAGGCAAAAATTGTATCTGATTAGTTACTCATATATCTGTAATGCCTACATAACAGGTGTTTAATAAATCACATTAAAATATATTCAAAATAATTTACAGAAAAATAAGAGAAGGAATACTACATAATCAGTCGACACTAATAGAATGCTAAAATTATGTTTTAAAATTTGCTTGAACTTTCTAAAGTCTAACATTGTTCTTTTACTTTTGCACACAAATGTTACATGTTAAAGTAATGTAAATAATAATAAACAATATTTTTTTCAATGTAAATGTATCTAGAGGTTGGAAATATCAATATTAAGAATGAATTAAAGAGAAATTTGGTTAATTTTTGTTTTGAAACTGAGAGCTTTGAGTTTTAAAAATTGTTGAGCTCTTTCAAATTTAGATTGTGAGAATAAGCTGCATAAATAGCAGTAAAAAAAAAGGAAAAAAGAAGGAAGGAAAGAAGAGAGGAAAGAAGGGAGGAAACAAGGAAGGAGGGAAAACACAACACAAATAAACAGCATAAAGATAGATAAAAGCAAGTAGAGAGACTTTTCCAAAAGACAGGATCAAAAGGTAGAAAGAGTGGGAAGAGAGGAAAGTGAAAGGGAATGAAATGAAGATTTGTTATAAACATGTACCAGCTCCACATGAGGAATGTACACATTTTGTACTGCAAACATATGCTAGAGAGTTTTTAAATAAAATACAAAGATTTTATGTTTAATAAGAGAAAAAAATGGAAAAAGAAGGAAAATGCATAAGGGGACCATTGGTGGGACATAGTCTTCCAGACTTACAAATGCAAACGTGAGGCTGAAAGAGACTCGAAAATGAGGAAACACAAACCTTCCAATCATCCAAAGTAAAATTTCAGTCTTTATGAGAGCATTAATAAATATCATTTAAAATATATCCTGGACACATTCTCCTAGGGGTGTATTAATTATGTCTTAAAACCTGTCATTTGCAAATCTGGACTAAGAACTGGTCATTTATTGTCAGAGCAAAGACCCCGGATCACCTTCCGCATAGCATCTGATGAGTGGGACAGGGAAGCCCATTCTGCAGGGCCAGTACAGCCAGGATCTAAAGATTCATCTTCCCAGGCCTGTTCTTGGACTAATCAAATAATGCAAGATTGTTCATGACCTACAAAACCTCACTTGTATGAAATTCACAAAAATTTGCCTTTCAAAAATGTGCCTTGAGAGGTTTCTCTGAAAGTAAGATTGGAATTGTCTATCATGCAGAGAAAATGCCCAGCTGAATCAACTAGCAAAAGTGAGTAAAATTCAAAAACCATAAATTGTAAAAATATCAGACAGCTGCATATACAGTGAGCAAAGATTATGGGCATAGATTTGGCTAGAAAAACAAAAGTCACCTTTTCCTGGCCAGTGCTTGCTTTGGTGGGGGCATGAAGCTGAGTGTCTGGATCTGAGCTGCCTTAGGTCAGGAAGGGGTACAGGGTATGGCAGCAGCTGCGGGCTGTGGGCCAGCTCTGGACTCGAGCAGCTTCGCAGCCCACTGTCCACCTTCAGCAGCGCCTTCCGTCCCCGTGTTGTAGAGGGTCCCTGTGACACGTTCAGTGGACAAAGCCATGGTTCGGGATTAGGGACAAACCAGAGACATGCAGAGTTTTACTAAAACCAAAAATCAGCTTCTCTCAGCTCAATCCCTGTTGCTTGAAGGTGCCCAATTCTCTGTTTTTTCAGTCTAACGTGGGAAAATTTTGGTGCTCGCTGATGGCTTCATTATGGCAAGCCAAGATCCCCAAAGAGCCTTCTAACGTAAATATTTTAGCAGATTCCTTCAGTGTGGGATATATGATCTTCATTCACATTTTCCCTAACTTTGCCCTTCCGAGTACCAAGTAGTGGAGGTGCTAATAGTAGGGTGACAGGGTTGCAGCTACCCAATGAAATCTATATACGTACATATTGATGTATTTTCCGAGAATTTGGGATAGGAAAAATTCAATTAATTTGTTGATATGGAATTTTTAAAGCATCAACATATCATGTGGATATATATATATATATATATATATATATATATATATATCCTGGTCCTGTCCTTAGGATGACTACCTAGAAGTGTACAAGAGCAGACTGACTGTCCAGGAGGCTCTAGTTTAATGATACAATACCAGGACCTAGACCATGTCATATGAAGTGTTACTTTGGAATTATGAAATAGAAAATCCTGCTGTATCTCAGGATTGCAGGAAAAGTGAGAAATTTAAAAATCACAAAGAAAAAATTGAGCTGGACCAAGAGAGTCAATCAGAGTATACAAGAAAAGAAGAAAAGATTCCAGCATGTAGAAGTAGCTATTGTAAAATTCCAGTGCAGTTAGAAGAATTTTCACAAACCCTTGCCAGTACCATGCTCCGACAAATCTGTCATCAGAAAAGTTTAAATCCCGTTCTAAGGAAATTCAGATCAAAGCTGCTTATTGGAATGTTTAATCCTATCCATCCAAGGCTTAGAAAATAACTATTAATACTAATAAACTTTATTTTGTGACTAACTTGCTACTTAATATCAAAACAATGCTATGAAATATAAATAGGGCTTAAGGAAATTTTATTAGATGAAATTCTTAGTACTCACATAATTCACACAATGATATTCATAAACCATGTCATTAACAATACTGCCCTGTCTTCATCCCACATTTGTTTGGGAGAGACTTGTTAATAACGTATCACTGCTTTTCATTGTGGTGTCACTCATCCTGTCTGGAGACACATTTTCATATCATTTTTGTTCCAAATTCAGTTATCCGTGTTAATCATGGTTGTGTAGTACTGTGATGTACTTCTGGAAGGACAAACAAGTCCCTTACATACATCCTGTCCCTCTTCTCACCTACCTCCCTTGGTTAAGCATTATACAATCTTAAATCCCAATTCAAAGTTAATCATGGTATACTTTCTTTCCCCCTAAACAATCTCTTTCTTACCATTCTACTAGGGCAAATTACACTGGGATTCTTTGTGGATAGACAGGTTCCCAATCCTATTTTAGGTTAAGTTTGATAGAAATATCAGGTATGATCTTTCTCTATGGCAAGTGAGGAAGGTAAAAATAATCCTCAAAAAATAAACAGAGACTGGAGAGCAAGGAATTCTTGATCTTTAAAACCCTACGTATCATTGTCTTTTAAGACACTATTATTTCTTGTGTTTAATGTCAGCCAGTGCGTATAACATATTCAAGACTGTAGCCTGCATAACAATCACCAGTGGAGAGCAGACCACTTGAAGCCAAGACTTTTTACACTGTATCCCAACATTTGATACCTAATCTCATGTCTTAGATCTTCAACACATATTTGTCAAGTGAGAGAATAGTATACAACTTGTTTTCTATCAGGAAATAGCTTAAAGCAACAGGATGGCCATTATAGTAGGTCTACAAGGCTGGTACATTTTTTTTTGTAGGGGAAAATATTTTGTTTGTAAGAAAGGAAAATCAGAGAACAGACAGTTACCCTATGAGTGGTGGGCAGTCTCCAGAAGATGGAAAACACTGACTGATAGTTTAAGTGAAATGGGAGATTGAATTTTTGTATGATTGACCCGGTTCTACTCTATTACACTCTCTAGGACCTTAAACACACACACACACACACACACACACTCACACACACCAGGCACACATACATTCCTCACAATGTCTTCTTTATTTGCAGTAGGTTTTGCTCTTGATCTGTCAGGCAAACCTAACTTCAAGCTATGCTCAAGTGTCAGAAATTGTTGTCAGGCATTTCAGAACACAACTCCCTTCAGACCACACCTGTATTTCTTTATGTAACCTGTCAATGCAGTTTATAATTATATCAATTTCTTCCATTTTCAGACTTTCTTCTCTTACAGACTTGGCTTACAGTCCAGTATGAATCTTAAGCCTCTGAAATAGTCATGGACACATGCCAAATAGTCAATGACCATTTGAGAAGTTACTTTATAAAGAGTTTTCTTCCAAATCCTCTCATTTGAGGTACACAGCAAAAACTAAGGGAGATAAAATCATTTTGTAGTTTTACAAATGACAAATACACTAGAAGTAATATTCTTCCTCTGCACCAGGCTACAAACAGTCTCAGCTATGCTCATGTACCCTTCATGCTTCACACAGTGTCTGGTCTGCAAGGAAGTGTGTGTGTCTACTTACAGTTGCGGCTTGTGTCTAAATGTCCTCTCAAAGTTTCATGTGGTCACAGGTGGAACTTCTCAAAGATGGCTAGATTTAGAGCACGTGATGCTGGAATTAAGTGTGGGATTAGGGGTCTGTGGTTATTAAATTATTCCTTGATTGGTTTGGCATAGTTCTGGGTGTGGATAATGGGAAGGCCCAGCCTGGGTGTGCACGCTGCCCACACCAAGAGCAGGGGCCTGGACACAACAGAAGGGATGGAGAGAGGGTTGATGCCATTGCTGGCCTCTTCTTTGCTTCCTTCCCCCTGCTGTGAACTCTTTCTCTTCTGTGATGCCCTCTGCCACATCACCCTGCTTTGGAGCCTGCCAACCATGACCTGAAACCTCCACAAACTGTGAGCCACAATAAAGCTTCCCTCTTTAGCTTTGAGTGTCAGGAGGTATTTTGTCTCTGCAAGGAGAAGTAAAATACTTCTTGCAAGATACTCTGCAAGATACTTACCAGTACACACACCCATACACACACACACACACACACACACACACACACACACACAAAGTACATACATACCATCGTGAGGCTTAGCTACTTCCAGTGGTAAAACCTTCATAAACACTTAGACCAAGTCCAGATGCCTCATCTTATTAGGAAATCATTGCTGTTCACATTGGAAATTTGAACTCCTTAAAAGTAAGGGCAGTGCCTTAACCGTTTGAGTATTTCTTATACTGTACTAACCCTCCAGGTTAATATTCTTCGCATGTCAACAATTGTCTTAGGTACTTTTCTAATTTGAATGGTAATCATAGAATCACAGAATCATGAGTAATAACTTTTCATTATCCACAAAAGATAATCAAAGCCTACAAAGCAAAGGCAACTCAGTATGTTGTAGATCTTGTTTTTGTTTTTTAATTATATGAAAAGTGCACTTAGTCATATTATTATACAGAAAATCTCATATCCAACTTGCACTGAAAAATATCAGAATGAATAAATTCACAAAAGAGTTTTAAGCATGGTCTATGTTCAACAGAGCACAGCTTTTATGAAAATCTAGCAAAATGATGACTTCCTTAACAGACTTTGCAAGTCCTGAGACTACTGGACAGCAAGTGGTAAAAGTAGCTATTTAAATACAAATTATTGAGAAATGTAGAACAAGTGAATGGGATAAGACAAGGCTGCAGTGTAACTCATCACACTACACAGAAACATCCTCTCTTCAGGCAGAGATTGGATGTTCAGTACAGGTCACCCATGGTTTGCATGCAGATTGGCACAGGTCCCAGAGAACTCCTGGAGGTTCTGGGCAGCAGATTAGCCTCTGCTGCTGCAGTTATTTCTGTACCTCTTTCTAGAGATACAGCTTTTCTCAAAAATAATAGACCATGTAGTGGATGTTTTCTGACCTCTAGCACTCAAAATAGGAGACAAATTTTTTTTTAAAAAAATTATCCCCTGGTGTAGAGCCATGCTATGATCTCCAGTTAGATGCATTTGGTGCTTGTCCATATGAGTGTGATGTCAGCAGTCAGACTGGGTTCCGTGCTTAGAGGGACTCATGCTTGCCTGAGTGTTTTGCTGTGGCTGTATTGAAATTGCTCGAATTGTGTGTTTGATTTTATAAATCATACATGAAGTTCATGAACAATGGAGCATTCATGTGAGGAGCAATTAGGCTTTATCTTATTAGCCCTGCTGGGAGGACCTAAAGAATAGGATTCAGAGGTTGGCTTTGTGGTTTGGAATTTATCAAGGTTCAGTGCAAGACAAAAACAAGTGCTTTGCAGTTAGAACAAATGACATACAGACAATACTACAAACCACACTTTTCCTTCAAACCCAAACTTGCAGGGAAAAAGGGCCTGTGCTCTAATAATGGTACTCTAAGAATACTGAATGACCAAGAAATTCTTCCATGACATTTCTTTGTTTTTCAATTTTTCTTACTTCTGTTACTTTCTCGTATTAGACAACAGTTTAAACTGAGATGATGATTTATATGCAAGGAAAAGACAACTCATGGTCCCTTTTCTTTCTAGTCTTCCCATTGCTTGGTATTAAGCCTCAAGTATAGAGCACTGGTGGCGTGCATTTAGAACAAAACGAAGTGCGTGACAAGTCAAGAAAGAAACATAAAATGAATTTTAAAAAAAGAAATGTAGCTTAGTATCATTAACAGCATTGTTTTCCTGGCTTTTGAACATGTGAATCTGCATTCTCACATTATATGGCACCCCACAAATACACAGCAGCCCTCTGCAAAGTTGAAAAAGATGAGACTTGTTTCTGAAATCATTAATATTCTCACTGAGATGTAAATATGTGCACATACCTTTTTTAACAGCATGTGCTGCTCTGATGCATCACAGTCTCAGAGAAAAGAGTATGAACATGAGTTTACTGGGAAATCGTGAGAATTTCCCAAAGCAGAGGGTCTGTGGAAGCATGGGTAGAATTTAGGATACAACTAGGAAATATTGTGGTATTTGGGCAGAAAGAGAGTGGGCGGTGGTGAGAAAAAAATGTTCTATGTAATGAATTAATTACATTGCCCAAAACATGGTGAGGGGAATGCAAAAAGAAAAGATATTCATAGGAAATAATATCAACAGTACAATCTTCTTTTACAGACACAGCATGTACAAAGTGGGTTACACTATCAACACATTTCCCTTTTGTTCTTGACTCTTGTCAGTTGGTATTGCTTCTCTGTCAGGAAAGAGAACTGTTACTTCTGCATCCTGCCTCTCGGCTTTCCTTCAAACTCCTGGAGCAGCTGAGGAGGCGGTTTCTGGTGGGATGCCTTGCTTCTTGCCGTGGGATTCAGGGTTCATCCATTGTAAGCGTTTCCATCTTATTCCAGAGAGTCCTCTGGTGTAGCTGTGTCAGTGGGAAGGCGGACTTCCTGTATTCCAGAGGCATGGGTCAGATCCTATCAGGAGCAACTTTTAACCAACCAAGAATGGAGACTATAGATGTCTTTTTTCCCTTGTGGTTGGGAAAAAATACCCAACACCTTCAATTTAAAAGAGATGAGAGTTATTTTGGCTCATGTTACAGTTCATAATTGGCCAGTTTCAAGGCCTGAAGGACATGCCAGTGGGGCAAAGCAAAAATCTGCTTTTACGATGACAACCAGGAAGCAGAGCTGAAAGGGAGAAGCCAGGAGAGGGCACACAGCCTTCCAGTCATGGCCCCGGGACTTGCCTTTTTCTAGGAGACCTCACCTTTCAACAAAACATTCAGTCATTGAATTTATCAGTTGGTAAATCTCCATGATCCAATCACCCTTCAAAAATCCTGCCTTTTGGACATAAATTTGAGGCAGCATAGCAGATTCACACTAGATAAATTCTTTTACTTTCTGTCCTTCAGGTTGGCTTCCTTAGAAATAATTCCAAATAAATCTCAAAAGGTCTGTGTAGTAGTTTCACACATCTCAGCCACAATTTTCCCCAAATTATCTTATTGGGTGTTTTCTTTTCCTTGTGTGACTGTCTCAGAGTTATCTGTCCTGTTTCTTCCATCCAGTCCAATTTTAGGTATGTGTACATGTCTACTTATAGCTGATTCTCAATTTGTGGAAATCCAAATTCTGAATGCTTTATTTATTATCCTACTTAAGATAATTCTTTAAGATTTATATATGCTAACAGTTATGAGCCTAGCACAATCAGCCATTTTATCTCATGTCACTGCTTTATCCGTGACCTCTAGTACAGATCTAAAAGGCTGGCAATGGACATCATGTTTCATCGTGTATTTAATGAAAATATTTATAGTCCTTTGCTATTAGTAGAATTTTTCTTTTTCTTTTTTTATCCACTTTTTTATTTAAAGAGAAAAAAAACAAAACAGAAAAAAGGGTAGAAATAACACAAAATTTCAAGAAAAATAAATACTAAGAAATTACTAGTTGATAAATTATATATTGTCATCTTAGAAATAGTTATTCAAGTTACAAAATAAAGCATACAAAGTGGATATTTAAAAGTGAGAGTGCAAACAGTTCTATTCAACAATCTAACAAAAACAATAATATGGTTATGTGTCTTACACACTTAAACATATATGCAGTTACATCCTTTAGAGCACTTTCTTTTCCTCTCTTTTTCATAATAGCAATTACACATTTTGGGTTTTATTACTCCTACAGTTCTTATGACTTTTTACACTAGAGACACAATGTGATATTTATAAATATGATTCTCATTTATGTCATTTGTGAAGATAGTCTTAAGTTGCCTCCATTAAACTATGAAGGCCTCAAGATCATCCTTTTTATAGCTGAGTAATATATTCCATTGCATCACATATTTTCATCTACTCTGTGGTTGATGAGCATTTTGGTTGTTTCCAAGATTTAGCTATTACAAATTGTGCTGCTATGAACATGGGTGCACATATGTCATTGTGACACGAACTTGTCAGTTTTTCTGGGAAAATACCCAGGAAGGGAATGGCTGTATTGAATGGAACTTCCAATCCTAGTCTTCTGAGAAAATATTTATGGTATTTTGATAGTGGCTGCACCAACATTGGAGCAGTGTTCCTTTTTCCCCACAGCCTCGCCAACATTTGTTATCAGCTGATTTCTTGATGGCAGTCATTTTTTCTGGAGTGACATGAAATCTCAATGCTGTTTTAATTTGCATTTCTTGAATGACCAGTGATGGTGAACAATTCTTCATGTATTTATTTGCCATTTGTGTATCTTTCTCTGAGAACTGTGTGTTCATCTCAGATGCCCATTTTTGGAAAGGGTCTTTGAATTTTGGGGGCTTGATGTTTTTCAATTCTTTATATGTTCTGGATATAAGTTCTTTGTCTGGGGGACTGCTGGCTAAAATTCTTTCCCATTTTTTGAGTTTTCTTTACACTCTGTTGGTGATTTCTTGTGAAGTGCAAAAACTTTCCAATAATATGAGAGCCCAGTTGTGGATTCTTTGAAGTGTTTCCTGTGTGGCCTGTATTTTGTTCATGAATTCTGTGCCTACTCTATGTCTCCAAGTCTTCTACCTATCTTGTCTTCCATTAGATTTAGTGTTTCTGTTTTAATATTTAGATTTTTTATTCATTTTCACTTTAGTTTAGTGCATGTTGATACACATGGGTCTAATTTCAGTCTTCAGCATGTGGAGAGCCAACCTTCACAACACCATTTATTAAAGAGACTATCCTTCTTCCAGTGAACATATTTAGGCCTGTTGTCAAATATCAGGTGGCTGAGTGTCTTTGCAGTTGTGTTTGCATCTTCTAATCTGTTCCATTGATCCTCAGGTCTATTTCTTTGCCAGTACCAAGCTGATTTTATCACTGTAGCTTTGTAGTATAATTTCAAGTCAGAAATAGAGATGCCTCCTGCCTTACCTTTGTTGCCCAGAATGGCATTTACTATTCTAGTAAATATTTCTTCTGTTTCCAAACGAATTTTAGGAATGTTTTCTCTAGATCTGTGAGGTATATTTATGGTATTTTGATAAGGATTTCATTGAATCTATATAACAGTTTTGGGAGTATGGCCATTTTCACAATGTTGGTTCTTCCTAGCCAAAAGCAAGGAATGTCCTTCCATTTTCTAATATCCTCTTTAATATCCTTTTTTAGCACAGCATAATTTTCAGCATATAGGTCTTTTACATTCTTAGTTAGGTTGGTTCTTAAATATTTCATTTTTTTCAGATGCTATTGTGAAAGGCGATATTTCCATAATTTCTCTCTCAGTGAGATTTTTGTTTGTGTACAGGAATGTTATTGATTTTTGACCACTGACTTTGTATCCAGCTACATTGCTGATTTTGTTTATTACATCTAGAAGTCTTTTAATGGGGTTTTCTGGGTCTTCTCTATAATGTATAATGTCATCTGCAAATAGTGATAATTTAAATTCTTCCTTTCCTATCTTTATTTCTTTTATTTCTCTCTTGTCTGATTGCCCTGGCTAGTGTTTCCAGAACTATATTGAAAAGGAGTGGCGATAGTGGACATCCTTGTCTTGTTGTTGATTTCAGAGTGAAAGCTTTCAGTTTTTAGCCATTTAGTATAATGTTGGCTGTTGGTTTGTCATAGATGGCCTTTATGAGATTGAGGTAGACACCGTGTATTTCGAGTTTCTGAAGGGTTTTTGTCATGAACATAGGTTGGACTTTATCAAAAGCTTTTTCTGTGTCTATTGGGATAACCATGTGAGGTTTTTTGGCTCTGTTGATGTGATGTATTACATTTATTGATTTTCATATTTTAAACCATCCCTGCATTCCTGGAAAGAATCCCACTTGGTCATGATGTATAATAATCTTCTTGATGATTTGTTGCCTCTTATTTCCCAGTATTTTGTTGAGAATCTTTGCATCAGTTTTCATTAGTGAAATTGGCCTATAGTTCTCCTTTTGGTTGGGTCTTTCCCTGGTTTTGGTATCAGAGTAATACTTGCATCCAAGAATGATTTAGGGGGGATTGCTTCCTTTTCTGTTTCATTGAAGAGTTTAAGCATCAAATCTCGTCTACATTTCTTGTGGAATTCAGCCATGAATCCATCTTTGTTGGTGAGTTTTTAATTACATTTTCAATTTCAATAACTGACACTGGGTTATTCAAAATTTCTATATCTCCTTGGTTGAGCTTTGATAGTTCATAAGTTTCTAGAAATCTGTCCATTTCCTCTGTGTTTTGTACTGTATGTGAATAGATATTTTCAAAGTAGATATTCATGATCTTTTGAATTTGCATGGGATGTATAGTAATTTCCCTTTTTTCAGTCCTTATTGTGTATATTTGGGTTTTTTGTTTCTTTTTCTTGATGAGGTTAGCTAGAGGTTGGTCAATTTTGTTTATTCTCTCAAAAAACAAGTTTTCTGATTCATTAATTCTTTGTAATTTTTTTTTAGTTTCAATTGCATTAATTTCTGCTCTGATCTTTGTAATTTCCTCTTCTATGAGCTTTGGTTTTACTTGCTCTTCTTTTTCTAGAAGCTTGAGATAAAGTATTAGGTTGTTTATTTGTGCTCATTCTGTTTTCTTGATATGACAGTTTATTGCTACATATTTCCCTTTTAAGACTACTTTCATTGCATCCCACAGGTTACAGTATGTTGTTTCTGCATTTTCATTGAATTATATGTATTGCTTTGTTTCTTCTTTAATTTAATGTGCAGCCCACTGGTTGATCAGAAGGTTATTATTTAATTTCCATGTATTTATGCAGGTTTTGCAGTTTCTTTTGCAATTAATTTCCAATTTAAGTGCACTATGGTCAGATATTATGCATGGCATAATTTTCAATACAGTTGCATTTACTTAAGAATGTTTTATGGGATAATATACAGTCTATTTTGGAGAATGTCCCATGCACAGCTGAGAAGAATGTGTATTCTGATGTGGTCAGGTGGGAGACTCTGTAAATATCTACTAAGTCCATTTGCTCACAGGTATGATTCTGTTCTAGTATTTCTTTGCTGACTTTTTGTCTAGTTGAGCTATCTCTTTATGAGAATGGTGTATTAAGACCCCCTGTTATAACTGTATTCTTGTGTATTTGGTTTTTCATGTCCATTAGTATTTGTCTTATATAGTTAATTGCTCCTGTATTTGGTGCATAAATATTTATAATTGTTAGTTCTTACTTTTGAAGTTTTCCACTAACAAGTATGTAGTGACCTTCTTTATCTCTTTTAATCATTTTAGGTTTGAAATTCACATTGTCTACAAATAGAATAGTTATCCCTGCTTTTTTCTGGATTCCTATTGCATGAAATACTGTTTTCCATCCTTTGACTTTTAATGTATGGGTTTCCTTTTGGGTCCAGATGTGTTTTTTGTATACAGCATATTGTGAGGTCACATTTTGTGATCCATTCTGTTGACCAACGTCTTTCAATAGGTGAATTTAGGCCTTTTAAATTTATGGATATAACTGATATGTACTGGCTTGACTTAGCCATGTTATGTTCCAGTTGTTTGCTTTCTGCTTTTCTCCCTTGTTTAATTGCTTGTCTTGCCTGGTGGTTTCTTTCTGTGGCTGTTCTGGAGATCATGGTTATTTTCATCTCTGTTTAGTATGACTTTTAATACTCTTTCTAGGTTTGGTTTGGTAGACATGAATTTCTTCAGTTGTTCTTTGTCATGGAAATATCTTGTTTCTCCATTAAATTTGAATGAAAGTTTTGCTGAGTACATCAGTCTGGGTTGAAAGTTGTTTTCTTGCAGGGTTTTAAATATCTCACTCCAAGCTAATCTTTAGTTGAGGGTTTGTGATGAAAAGTCTTCTGTGAATCTAATTGGCTTTCCTTGATAGGTGAATTGTGTCTTTTTTCTAACAGCTTTTAGTATTCTGTTTTTATGCTGCATGTCTGGGATCTTAATTATTATATGTCTGTGTGTAGATTTATGTTGGTTGTGACTGTTTAGCATTCTATATGCCTCACTTGTCTGCATATCAGATTTTTCCCCATGTTTGGGAAATTTTATGCTATTATTTCTATGAATAGTTTACCTATGTCATTTGCATTGACTTCTGCATCTTCATTGATGCCTATTGGTCTTATATAGTTTCTCTTGGCATCATCTTGAAGCTGCTGGATTGTCATTTCATGCTGCTTTGTTATTTTTAAAAGTTCTTTCTTTTCATGATTGCTAATTGTGGTCCTGTCCTCAAGGTCCAAAATTCTGTCCTCAGCTTTATTTGAACAGTTTTGCTAGCTTTCAACAGAATTTTTTTTCTTGGATGTCTCTTTGAGTTTGTTTCATGAATTCTGTTTGTTTTATGTATTGTTCATTCAAAGTTTCAATGAGTTTCCCTTGATCCTGTACTTTATTTTTATTTCTACTCTAGCTGCACTGAGCAACTCCTTTACTAAGGTTGGTATTTCTGTCTTTACATGAGATATTACTTCTAGTTTCATTTCCTCTATAGCCTCATGGAGTTGTTTTTTTTTTTTTTTTTTTTTTTTTT